>PVIA01007248.1:0-80087 GCA_004024845.1 Tonatia bakeri
CCAAATGAGAACCGCGTCGGAGTTCTGACTCTCAGAACTGTGAAGAAGTCTGTGCTGAGAAAGTGGTGCAGAGATTTCAACTGCCTGCTCTTCAAAGGGAGGACTAAGGAGGTTAAACAGTCTTCGAAATTTAAAGTGCATGTTATTTCCTTGCTTCATTTTCCTTGTGAATCTAGCACTTGCACATAACAGCTTCTTTCACCTGAAACTACCACCTTCTCCCTTCATGTTGAAAGACTAAGAGTTTATCTAGGAACTCTCACGACCTCAATCCATGCTAGAAACCCATCAAGGCAATATTCTGGTTCCAGAACAGCAGGTTTAGCACATCGCAAGTGGGAAAGATATGTAGCTATTTTTGTGTGTTAATTCAAGTTATTGGGCTCTGGGGGACAGCCTGAACCAAGAGTGAGGACAGCCACCCAGACCAGCCTGAAAGCGCAGAGGTCAGCTCTACACCTCAGCACTCCCCCCAGACCTATCCTGCCCTTGAGACTTGAGGTCCACAAGTACCTGCCTGAAAGTATTTCCTTTCTCTCCAGACCTTCACAGCTACCAATTTGGAAAATGGCAAGTTATTTCATGCAGGTGAGACTGTTGATGGCTTTGACTATCTTAGAGAACATTTACACTTTAAAATGTCCACAAATGGAAAGGAATGCTGGATATGTAGATTTTCAGGCTTTAAGACTAAATGAAGAAAGTGGAGAGGACTATGTTCTTACATTAAACTCACGAACCTCATCTGGTTTCGACAATCTGGGCTGACTCACTGTCACAGGAAGACCTAGGCACACGCCCGTTTTCTCTGCCTGAATTCTCTCGCCCATTCATTCTTCAGAAGTCAGCACCTGCATCGGGAGGGCTGTCCCAGATCCCACCGGCCTCTTCTGTTAGCGGCCCCCACTGTACACTGTACTTCTCCTTTTAAAATGCTCACCACACCTGTAATGATTGGTTCCACGTCTGTCACCTTCTCCATCAGATGACAAAGTTCTGAGATGTAAAGACACGGTCTGCCTTCGGCTGTGTCCACTGCTGTCTCCGTGGTCTCCAGCACACGGCAGGCACTCACACTTGCTGATGACAGAGTAGATGAATGAAGGGTGAGGGCTGAGTGCTCTTACTCCAAGTTTACTCTGGGTATTAGCGGTTCCTGGAAACATAAATGGGAATGAAAGATAAGGCTCCTTAAAGCTAAAGGACCAACATTCATGAGTTTCCAAAACATACCTAACACCCCGTACTACTCATTCCTGGTCTTGTCCAAAGCCCGAAGCAGCAAACACACACAAGAACAAGTGGGACATATTTTCACCAGGGTGCCGAGACGCGTCAATGGGAGACAAGATTAATCTTTCTAAAAATGGTGTCGGGATGACTAGATGTGCACATGTGAAACAAGGGTCCCTTTCTCACACCATACACAAAAATGAACTTCACGTGCATCGCAGACCTAATGTGAGAGCTAAAATTATACAACTCTTAGAAGAAAACACAGATGTCTGTGACGCTGGGCTATTCAAAACTTTCTTAGACATGGCACCAAAAGGACAGGTGACAAAATAAATTTGACTGCATCATAATGAAAAACTTCTGTGCTTCGAAGGACACTAGCAAAATGAAGATATAACCCACAGAACAGGGGAAAACACTTGTAAATCATGTCTCTAAAAAGGACTTGTATCCAGAACACACAGAGTGGTCCCACAACTCCATAACAAAAGCCAAGTACCCCAACTGAAAAATGGACAAAGGATTTCAACGGACATTTTTCCAAGTAAGATATACAAGTAACCAATAAGCACATAAAGATGCTCAACATCATTAACCCTGAGGGTGATGTAAATCCAAACCACCACAGCCCCCAGCTGCACACCTGCTGGGAGGGCCGTGATTCAACCAGCAGATGGCAAGGGAAACTGCACCCTCCCACATTGCTAGAAGGAATGTAAAATAGTACAGCCACCTTGGAAATATGTAGCAGTTCCTGAAAAAGTTTAGCATGGAGTTCCTTTGACTCAGTGATTCCATTCTTCAGGAAAAATGGAAACATACAGCCACACAAAAGTGTGTATGTGAACTGTCAGAGCAGTGTTATTGATAATAGCCAAAAAGCAGAATCCACATGTCCATCAATGGATGAGTAAACAAAATATGGTATAGCCATAAAATGAAATGATGAGCTACAAAAAATAAAGTACTGATACATTACAACATAGATGAACCTTGAAAATGAAAGCAGTCACAAAAGGCCACATATGATGTGATTCTATTTATACCAAATGACAAGAATAGGTACATATATGGAGACAGAAAGTGACTGGCGGCTGCCTCGGGCAGGCCTGGGTACCTGGGGACTGCCGGGGTCGGGGACGGAGACGATGAATTGGCACGGCATTTCTTCTCAGGCGGGGGAAGCCTTCTGGAACTGATCATGGTCGTGGTTGCACAAGCCTGTGCCTACACTGAAACCACTGAACATTCACTTTAAACATATGTGGCGTGTGAATTATGTCTCAAGAAAGCTGTTAAAATTTTTTAAGTAGAAAAAGAAATGATGCACTGCTATTTCGAAACATCCCATTTGTAAGAAACCAATCTCACAGCCACATTCCCAAGCATGAAGGAAACAGGTCTGTCCCCAGGACCGGTGGGGTCCCAGGCTCCTTTGTTTTTCTATGAGCCTGTGCAGCTATCAAGGGCTGGAGGCAGGAGTCCTGCTCCCAGCAACTCACGGGCCTGCAAGCTTCTTGCAATGGAGCAATTTGATTTTATCAAGACACATATTTTTCTCTCTTAACAGTAAATTGTTTTTGAAGCTTGAAGTGTGGCACAAAATTTCTCTTTCTTTCTTTCCACTGTAAACAGATTCACTCCATTAAGGCATCTGAAACTCACTGGGTAAGGTGTTTGGAGCAGGCCAGAGTGCCAGGATGACCAAACCCTACATATTAGATGCAGAGCTCTACGCTCCTGATTTGTTCTCTCCTACTTCTCCATTTCTTTCCTTTGTCCAGGTTCTTCAGCTCTAGGACAAAGGTCTAAACCTCCACCCGACCCTCCGTATCAAGAGTGCTGGGTGAGAAGAGATAAAGGAGCTTCCAACTCCGGGGGCTCATACTTGAGCACCCACCCACCCGAGCCACTTACTTCCCTTCTTCACACCTATGGCAGGGCCTGGTTAGGGTCCTGGGAGCAATTCCTGCCCTGGCATGTCTGGTTAGTGAAGGGTTCAGGAAGAACAAAAGCTAAAATTCTTTTCCCAGGTGAAAATAGCGAGTTTAGAGGGGAGTTCAGAGCAGGCACCAACAGATACATGCTGAAATAAATGAACAACCAGATTAGCAAAATAAGCAAAACTTACATAAGCTTTATTATAGAAAACTTTGAGATATAAAAGAAGACCATGGCAAAGTCTAAGAGTAACAGAAACCACGTCATGAAGTGTCAGCACTCTGAGGGTACAAGGAGGTGGGGGTAAGGATGGGAAGGCGGTTCACTCAGTGCTTTTCCAGCTTCAGAGAGTCAGCAAGCCCACAGCACAGCCAGAACATCCTGGTATTGGCTACAAACCATTTACAAAGGTGTCTACCTGTGGGAAAGAGAAAACCCAACAGTTAAATTTCACTTTGTCAGCAGACTATACAATAGTCCATCCACAATGCATAGGTAGCCCATGAGTTTTTTGAGAAGGGAAAACAGGTATGGAGAGGAAATGTGACCTGGCTAGGGTCGTATGATATCAAGTGGCAGATCGGGAACAGAACCCAGAAGTCCCCATCCCCTAGTTCTAGAACACCTTAGAGGGGGAAGTTAGTTGGGAAGCACATACTATAAGTTAACTCTTTAACAATTATTGGCCCCAAATACTTTAGAAAATTGGGATTATATTTGCAACTTTTATGAGGTGCCACAGGCTTTGGAATGTAATGTAGTTTGAGGCATTATGTTTAGGTTTGAAGCAAAGATAAAAGTGCAATAAAGGAACGCCATACAAAGCAAGAGCTCAGGCCCTCCCCACCTTTCTCATGAGTTCTTTTTGTTTGGTTCCTTCTTTAGAGAAATCATCGTTGACATCCAACACCAGCACTGGAATGTTCAGCAGGGCCTCAGAGTGGAGTCTGTAAGGAGCGTGACCATTTAGGGAACAGAAAAAAGAAGCTGAGCCAAGCTTCACATGCTCACCACGTCTTCGTAATCCAGACAGCAGGTCTACAGTCACATGGCTTCTCAGTGAGATGGTGTGTACACAGCAATTAAAAAATAATTTGTCAGGCTGGGTGAAAAGGTTGAAGGGATTAAGTAAAAAAAGGGAAAAACGTCATGGACATAGACAATTGTGTGATGATTACCACGGGGAAAAGGAAGCGTGAATGGTGATGGAAGGAGATTTGACTTGGGGTGGTGGGCACACAACACAATTACAAGTGTGCACACCTACAGGTGTGTCCTGTAGAACTGTACACCTGAAGCCTGTATAATTTTGTTAACTAGTGTCATCCCAATAAACTTAATAAAAAAATAAACAAATAAATTCATATGTTTTAAATTGTGACCAGGATGCAACAAAATTCTATCACCAGAAGAAATATCGTCATAAAAAAAAAAAGGAATTCAATGCAGTTAGCTGGAAAGACTAAGGCTAAATTTTATCTTTAGTCTTAAGACTAACCCTGAAGGTGAGAGCCCCAAACATTCATGCAGAGAGCATACCACGCCTGGAGAGGAAAGGCCAAAACTAGCAGTGTCAACTTAATTTCCCTAAAATTTTTCAGCCTTTCACCCCGAGCCTATTATGTAATCATCATCAATCACCATGTTCAACCCAGTGGAATGTCATAAAACAGAAATCTGAGGAAACACAATCTAACAGTCTCTTGGCATATACAGATTATACCCAGCGTTAAACTCCTGAGTTGGAAAGTGCTTGACATTTCCAACCATTTCCAGGACACTCTGAACCTTCTCATGGGGCTGCACGTCGCCCTTCCTGGGTTTTAACAGCTGGCCGGAGAGAGGGGGCAGGCTGCTGTTCTCTCTGCTGCTTACTTGGTGGTCTTGTGAACAAGCCAGGCTTCGTGTTGATCATGAAGCTGCTCGAGATACGCCAGCTCAATTCCTATCTCTTCTTTCCTGTCCCTCTGGTGTAGCCTCTTCAGACAAACCTGAAAGACAGTCCCCAGGCCCTGCTGAGCTTATTCTTGGCTGTTACAATGCAGTCTTGGGGGGGCTCTCAGACCCACTCATCATGTCTATCCTGGATGCTATATGCCCCGACTTTCCCTCTGTGGTCTTGTTTTCTTATGCAATCACAGGTTAAGGGCAAACATCATCCACCCAGGAATCTGGAATTACCCTGCTTTTTCCTTTTTTTCCAGGCAGTCACTGAATGCTCCTTCGTATCTCTGCTTGCTTCCCTCTTACCTCTGGCCTGGTCAGGTCCTCATCAACTCTCACCTGAACTATAGCAAGAGCGTTCTGACTGTCTGTGTCCTGGAGATGGCGAAGGATGGAAAGGGTCCAGGCTTTAAGGTCAGAAAGTCCAGGATTAAATTCCTGTGTCCACCATGAACCAGTGGTGCAATCTCTGTGGGCTTCCCTTTCCTCATCCTCTACTCACCCACGGGTCACCGTGAGGACTCACCAGGTGAGGCACGTCAAGTTCCCGTAAAAGCTGCCCTTTCCTCCCAGTCTGTCCGCTCAGTCCTCCCTTCCATAGGACTCCAATATAATGGCCTCACTCTCCTTGCCTAAAACACTTCCAGGCTCCTTACTGCCTACAGCCACCGCCCCTGGGTTCAAGGAAGTATGAGTAGCATCAGATTTATGAAAGCGTAAGTAATTGCAAACATCTCTTGCAGATCACAGCAAATGCTCTCTGAAGGAAAATGCAAAATCTGCCTTGGTCAAAGATAAAGAAGAAAAACAGTGAGGTTTGGGACTAACTCTCCTTCCTTCCCTACTTCCAGAGTGTGTATAATTCCCTTCTGATTTCACATGGTAGACAAGTTTGAAGCACAATAGCTCAGAGAATGTCACTTTCTTCTTTACCTGTCACAAGGCCATTCCCAGAGTCTGGCCACCGCTCCCACATCCCCGCTCTCAATCTCCTTAGCCCCTCTCCTGGACTCACTGCTTTAGCCAGATCTGATGGCCTGCCTTCAGGGCAGACCAAGCTCTTTCACACCTCCAAACTCTTGCTCCAAATGTTTGCTTTGTCTCAGGTGTCTTCCTTTCTCTCTCTCTGCGTAGCAAACATTTCATTATTCAATGTCATCTGTCCTGGAAGAATAGGTGGATTAACCCACTGATTTTAGGACTTCTCTCTTCCAAACACTGAAAAAAACTTTATTCCCAAACGCAAACTTCATCGCCAAATACAGTGCACAAAATCCCCAAACCACAGAGTCTTTGCTATTTCCCTCTTGCTCTATCGCTCTTCTAAGGGGACAAAGTCATGTATGAAGATTTCACTTATGATCGCATGCCAACTTTTCGAACTGATTAACACAAACAGATGTTAATAGTTTTAGAATTTATCCCTTCTGGTCTCTCCCTCTTCCCTCAATCAATAATTGCCCCAAACTCAGATGAAGTCCTTGTCCTGGGAAGGCCCTGGCCACACACAGACCTCCAGGGGCATTTTGGCTGCAGCAGATGGTAGAGGAGGCCTGCACAAGGTGCTTCAAGAGCACGGCAGTGGGCGGAACCCAGGAGGCAGGCCAGAGCCTGCCCTGAGCCCTGGCCTGGCAGAGCAGTAGGTCACTAAGTATTTGTTGCACATATTCATTTAATGTTTTAATATCTGATTTAGTCTCTCTCTATACATTTTCCTTTTAAAATGTATATTTTCCTATATTCTCCTACTTTTAAAAAATCTTTTTCATTTCTACTTTCCTTCACTCCGAACCTGCCTCTTTTTCTTGCCTTCTATCTTTCTGCCCCTACATCCCCATCCTACTGTTGATGGCTTCAAGACATTTCCCCGTATTCCCTCCCCTCCACAGTCACACAGCTTTCCATTCTGACTTCCGGCTGCCCAGGTCTCCACCCCACTGACACCCAACCAATATTATTAACTTTTTGTATCCTTTTAGAAATATTTTACACACATACACATTCACACCCATCTTTTTTTAAAAACATATGCATACATATAAAAGGTGTCCTACTATACACTCTGTTCTTATGTTTGTTCACTTAGCAATTCACCTTGGAGATTGTTACATGTCAGTAAAATACTTTCTTATTCTTTTTCAGGACTTTGGAATTTCTTTTTCAGGACTTTGGAATTTCCAGCGCATGGAGGGGACACAATGTATTCAGCTCGTCCCTACTGATGACCACTTGGGTTGTTTCCATTAATTTGCTCTTACAAACAGTGCTGCCTTGCACATGAGACATTCTGCCCATGTGGGAACGTATTTATGGAGTAAATTCCAAGGAGCATAATTAATAGGTAAAAAGGTATGTGTACTTGTTAGTACATATTGCCAAGCTGCTCCTTAGAGGCCAACCAATTTACATTCCTGCCAGCAAGGTAAGCTTCAGGATTTCTAAACATAGAAAAGCTACCTGATTTCCTCTCTAAAAGAAAAATATTATCAAAATTAATAAAAATGCCTATTTTTAAAAATATGACTTCCTGTTTTCAATTATACCAAGGGCAGAGCAATTCTTTTAATAAAAGCTATATTTATTCATTCATTGCTGGCGGGCAAACATTGATGCTAAGGTCTTTCCTATTAAAAAGGCTAGTATTTCCATTTTTACTACTAATTTGCTTAACAGAGCAAACTTCTTCCCTGCATGGGGAAGTTTGAGCATGAGGTATAATTCTTGCTTTACTGGTATGGTTACAAAAATTCTTTTTAAAAGAAGCCTGTGCACACAGTACTTTGGTCCCTCTTCCTCAACGGGAGGACACAATTGAATGTAAACAGGAAAGGCAGTGTGTATGCAAATGCCAAGGGAGGGACCCTTCTGCCCATCTGCCCCCTTTCCCTCACAATCCCCACCCTGCCTTCATAAAAAGCTGCTGCTCAGACCCCTTGGATGAGATAGCAACTGGATGGTGACTGCTGGTGGGCCTGGCCCCTGTGCTTCCCAAACCCAGGTGCCGTTTGTTCCCAGGCATTTCTGCACGCTGTCTCCATGCTACAAACCGCCAGGCAGGGCCTGGCTCTTGGAGGCACACTGCCTGGCTGCATTCTCTCTTCCTGAGTTCACGGGTTTGGGTGGGGACACTGAGGCCCAGCCACTTCTCATCTAACGTTTGTTACTGTTGACTTGCTTGCTTTTAAAATTTTGGGGAGAGAAGACGGAAAGGAGCAGAAGGTCCTACTTAGTTTACGTCCATCTCACATGCTCTGAATCAGTATTTACCAGGGCTCTGCACTGGAGTACTGGTCACATGCATGGCTTTTTACACAGATGTTTTAACCTCTGTTCTGCTCTTCTCTTGGATATAGTTACCTCTCAGTCTTGCAGAAGGTCGGGCTCACTGCATGGAAAGGATATCAGGATTTCTGGGTCCCAGGCTCTAATGCCATCAAATTGGCACCAAAATCTCCATCCAATCTCAAAACGAATTAAACTATTTTTCTTTTTCTATCATTAGGTTGCAATAATCCCTCAACCTCCCTCAGCTGAAATACCTCAGTTAGTCTCTCCAAAAAGATACGTCGGCCACACCAGCATCGTAACAGTACTCACCACCACCGAGATATTCATTGCCCCCTCATCGCAAAGCCATCTGAATGCACATAGAAGTGAGCAAGCCTTTCCTGCTTTCCTTGCTGGGTCCCACTTCAACCTCAGCTCCCCGGAAACAAAGCCTCTGCAGCTAGCCAAACGCCCTATTCTGCTCTCAGTAACCAGTCCGCCCACTTCCTTGTCACCACCAGTACTGTCTTCATGACACCAAGTTGATTATGATGAAGTTGTTCCTCTGGAAAGGGTCAGGTCAGGACTCCCAGTTCTTCTAATGCTCAGCCCTCCAACCCACTGGGCCTTGCTGCCAGCCACCTTAGGACTCCTACCAGAAACCAGGCACCTCTTCAAACTCCAACTACAATCTGCAGTCAGGCCCAGTCCACTGCCGCTCACTCCTCCTCGGCCGAGGCCATGAGCCCTTCTGGGACCAGGACTTTCCTCTCATCCTGAACACCACACTCAGCTACTTTAAGTCATCCTCTTTGGCAGGGTCTTCTTTCCTCTAATCACTGACACCAATCCCTGCCCCCCATCCCAGTATATCACCTCCCTAATATGCCTCTCCCATTGACGCTCCCAGGCAACGAAGACTACTGGACAAGGTCATGCGGATGTGCCCCAGCTAGTCAACTCGCATGAATCCATCTCACTCCAGCTTGCTTCTTTTCACTAAAGGTTCTCAGCCAGTGGCCTCACTGAATCTCTAGTTCAGTTTAACTTTAAACCTTAGATCCTCTATTTATTTATCTTCTATTTATTTCTGTTGAATCCTTTTCTTACCTCCTTCTATAATCTAGTTTCTGCCTCACAATCTCCAGAAACTCCTGATACAAAGACCCCAACAGCTGGTCCCAGTCACAAGCCTGGCCTCTCTCCTGGCTGACACCTTCCTGGGGTGAGGTCCTTCTTTCTGGTCCTCGCCTCCCTTGCTCCTGCCAGCCTGTGTGACAGGGCTCTCCCACCTGTTTTTGGACACAACTCAGTCTGACCTCAGGCTTCCTTTTGTCTGTAAGGCTCAGTTCTCTCTCTAAAAATCAAGGCCTCTGGTCTGGAGAGAGTTTTCCCTCCTAAGATCATGTGGTATACCTGGAATTTGACTATATACATTACCTATATGTCTCAAGACTTAGAGCAACACATCTCTCAAAAAACACCTCCTGCCTTGACTCAGGATCCCACTCCAGAAGAGCCCCTAGACACCACTAGTCTGAGCCACTGGATTTAACAGGTAAGAACCCTTCCAGGGAAAGGTTTCCAGGGACTGCCCAAGGCCACTGCCAGTCTGCAGAGACCAAGGACCACTGCTGGCTCCAGAGACTTTGGTGCTCCTATCAGAATCTGCGCTAGGCTGGCTGCGCAGTCCAAGTCAGAGAGTCATGGAAAGCAGTTTCTGTAGTCTATGCTGCCTTACCAGCGCCATCCTCAAGGTTTAAAACAGGGCTATAAATCAGGGCAGTACCAGGATGAGATGAAGCAACCGTCCTCCTCTTGCTCCCCACACACCATTCAGGAAATTATTAAGACAACCACAGGGGGAGGGAAAAGCTGAGGTAATTGGCTATAGGTTACCTGGTCAGAGGATCCAACCTGTAAACTCTGGGTGATAGAAAGAACACCCAATTTGCTTTGGTACATCAAGAGGGACCCTTCTGTGCACAGTCATTTTTTTACCCCTCTGCTACAGAAGGCCTATGGGAAACAGGGCGCTCAATGCTAGATGGGAGGGTGTTGACCTACCGCTCTCTGTGGTCCAGACAATACCCAGAGTCTAATTTCTCCAACCAGGAAATCAGGGGCTTGGGAAACGTCTCCTCTCAAGGTTCATATGGCCCTCAAGTCAGAGGCTGTTGGTTCTGCATTACCTGGGGAGTAGCCTGAAGGTAGATGAAGCCATGTAATTGGAGCCGGCTGGCAAACTCCTGCAGGAGAAAAGAATGCCATTCCTGATAGATATGCCACTCCATATCATTGATGGAACCATTTTCAAAAAGACTCTTTGCAAAGATATACCTGGTTGGAAATATAAGTGAGGGGAGGGGGTGGGGGGAGGGAGAGAAGAAGAATGGGAAATGGAATGGGCAAAGGAAAGAAGCAGAAAAATCAATAACCAACTTGTTCCATGGCTATTCAAATCACTTAACCCTTTTAGTGTCTTATCAGTTTTGAAGAAATCTGAATTTTTAACCTAATTCCCCTCATTGTTCAACACTAAGATGGAAAATAGCATCTGGACTTGAGAAGCCAAAATTGCAGCTCTCCAGATGGATTAACCCGCTGGGAGAAAGGGGCACTGGAAGGGCATGTTGTATCATTGGTTGCTAACAATTTTTCCTGCTGGAAACCAGTCAGACACACGGCAAAGGTGTGTGCACACTCAAACTTTTGAGATGTCTTTATTATAATTGTAGCAAGCCCCTCAACAAAAACCAATCTAGTATAAAGCACCCACCGTATTTTATTTCAAAACAGGGCTTCTGAGTCTCCAGGCTGCCGAGCCACCCTTTGTTTCGCTGAGAAGTACAGAAGGAACTGTATTTCAGCAGCATCACCTACAGAGCAGGAAATGCATTTCGTCCTAACTGCAGGATCACCAAGAATGCGACTTTCCTCCACAGCACACATGAGCTCTTTATTTACTTGCTTCATCTGTTGAGCCTCTAATCTAGACCTAAGAAAGCCAAATCTAAAAACGCACTGGCTTTGCCCCTAACTTACTTCTACTACTAAAGGAACATCTGATAAACTGGAAATAAGAGGTAACCAGAACCATGGCTTCAGAAGGGTCAATTCTCTTTCAAACCTCAGACATCTTGATACAAAACACAATTTACATCTTAAATAATGAATTCCAGTTTCTAAGGCAATGCCCAGCAACTGGGCACTTCTGAGAAAATGAAACTCAAAATCCTTGTGTATGAATGGCTCAGGAAGTATACACTGCACAGTTGTGTGCTGTAAGAGAATGGATTGCAGAATCACAATCCTGAGCCTGATCCTGGCTCCAAAAGTCCACCAGTTGTGTCACTATGGGCACGTCAGTAAACTCAGCCCATTTCTTCCTCTGTATAAAGAGAGAACAGTAGAACCTAACTCACAGAGTTGATGTGAGGATTGTACATAATACAGGTACTTAGAGGAGTGCGTGGCACATAGTATCCAAGGTGTCTTAGTCGTTATAACCCCTTCTTTGCTAGGCTATGAAGACACCAATCTGAGAGCTCCAGAGGTCAACTCTTCCAGGCTGGAAAGGTATAGCGATAGCCTAGCTAAAGGTAAAAAGCAAAGAGGTGACTTCTGTCACTCAATTTCTGAAAAAATGTTTTCAGCTGTGTCATAGGTAACATGGAAATTAAGATATTATAAAGAGAACTTAATGATCTGTTAATAAGCCCTACGAAAAGCTGTTGCATTCCTGAGCACTTCTTTATTTCTCCAAACTGGTGGTGACTGCCGGGGAGAGTGGGAGCAGAAGGCTGTGGCGCTGAATGCTAAGGGCAGGGTCCCACTGCAGTCCAAATCAAATGCAGGGGCTGCAAGGAGTCCCTGCAAGGACCTAGGTGGCGGGGTCCCTCTCTAAAACCACACGCTATTGTTTCTTTAACTCGAACAGGGAAGATTCAGGTTTCTTCCTCTCTGTTGTCCACTCGACTAAACTACCAAGTTCCACCTGTGAACACATACAACACACGAGCACGTGTGCAGCCGCAGAGTTCCCTGTTAGACTGCAGTCGCCGTGAAGGCACAGACTGGGTCTGCTCTGTTTCCTGTCGCAGTCCCTGGCCCCGCCTGCCGTCTGAACACGGGTGCCACTCAAGGTACCTGTGCTGAGTGAATGCACACATGAATGAATTTTTAAGAGTGGAAAGGTTCTAAATTACCATTGGGATTAGAATGTGTAATTAGTTATCCTTTCTGTCTTAAAAATGCCCCCTCTGAAGAAAATATCTAGGATGTTGTAGCTGCCTATAGTACAATCAATTCTCATCTCTTCCAAGAAAATGGTAAGATCTTGTAGCTTCTAAACAAAGTAGTATTTGATTTCTGAGGGGCCTCTCACATGCCTACCCTACTAGTGGGCTGGAAATACAAAGACCAAGAGTGAGTACATTTCTAAATAACCTAGGTGATTCTATATAACTCATCTTCCTAGTCCAGAAGGCATAGCTTCGGAAAGGGGAGAGGAAACAGGAAGCAGTATACCCAACAGGTGAAAAAGAAGCAAAATCTAGAGCCTAACCATTGGTAATTCACAAATTTAGCTTTTATAAAGAGGAGGCTCTCTCTTGGAGAACAGAGAAGGAATGCATAGCCCACGAGATTTGTTTTCATATCTTGCATGATTTT
Source organism: Tonatia bakeri (assembly GCA_004024845.1). Classification (NCBI taxonomy): domain Eukaryota; kingdom Metazoa; phylum Chordata; class Mammalia; order Chiroptera; family Phyllostomidae; genus Tonatia; species Tonatia bakeri. The sequence continues at coordinate 13,063 of PVIA01007248.1, forward strand.
AGGTAGCATTAAAACAAGTAACATGACATTTACAAATGTACTCTTATTTTTCCTTCCAGGAGGCTTTATGGGAGGACTAAGAAGCAGAACTAGGTTGTCTAACTCGGGATTAAATGGGCAACCAACTCAGTGTCTTCCGAAGTGAATGGACAATAAAAATGCAGCATTTTCCATTTTGTTATTTAAGACAGACCATTATGCTTTAAAGTTTGTAGGTTCGAGCCCCCAGTTGTGGAGCATGAGGGAGACAACCGATCAGTGTTTCTCTCTTGCACACTTTCTCTCTCTCTAAAGTTAGTGAACATATCCTCAGGTGAGGATTAAAAAACTAAGAAGGGTAAATCCGAAATAGAAGCCATTTCACAGATGTGCTATTTCTTCTTAGAAAGCCTTTCTTGAAGAATAAAAAAAAAAGATGATTATATCTCTTGTATCATTTTAGAAACACAAATTTTTAGTTCCATCCGCTATCTTCTTCAAGGTGATAACCAACCACTGATTCATTCGGTTTCCTAGCACATACACTGCTTCTTAAGTGTCTACTCTGTGCCTTTTAGCGTGTAATGATTCTATTAGGCATTTACCAGCTTGCCTCTGTGCCAGAACAGAACAGGAAAACATAATCAGTGGAGATGTGGGAAAAGTGCATTTAGTTTATGAAAAATATAATTTTCTTTCTTGACATATATGGTAGTCCTGTGTAATTATAAGTCTGAACAAATCTGTATAGTGTTGTCTTAAAAAAGGAGACAGTTTTTAAAAGTACAATGTTCAATGACCACAGTGGTGCAGGATCTGAGCAAGAAGAGAAAAGCCCTGAGCACAGGGCTTCCGACTGCTGGCGGGTTCAGGGTCTTACCTGTCACTGTACACAGACCTCTCAAAGATCTGTACTGCTTTCTTGGCCTGTAAGAGTTCCTCAGGGAAGGGTTCCAGCCCTACTTTCAGGCGGGTCATAAAAGAAAATGTCTGGAATGTATAGGACCATCGTGCTGGCTCCCGGTACATCAAATCCAGCAAGTTCCCCGGATTTGGGGTAGTGCGGGTCTAGAGGGAAATGACAAAAGAAGAGAATTTCCTAGAAGGCATATTTACTTCATTGTGTTTACCTTTTCCCCACCCCCCTGCAGGTTTAATAATCAAGGAGAGAAGCAATTACAAACATTTTCTTTAGTCACCGCTACATAATCAAGGAACAGATTTTCTACTTTATTAGACAAGGACCTGATACAGGGAGATGGTAAGTCACCTACAACATACCACAGAAGAGCAGAGGAAGGGCCCCACATAGAATTAGAACATTACTTACGTATTAATGGCTTTGTGGAAACTGTCTGAGGGGGAGTTAACAATCAACAACCACCTAAAACTCTACTTGGAAACAACTTTTTCCATTGTAACACTACGTTGCCTCCCTTTTGGGCTTCCATCTGTGGCTACTTCTTCACAAAACTTCAACCCAGGCAAGAAAGCAATGGTTTATTTGAAAATCTGACCAACCAAATAAAATCCTTTCTCTCTCAAAGAAGAGCTACAATTTTTTAACAAACAAAACCCTCCTCCATTCTACAGTCTTTATGAAAGGCATCTGATCACCCACTCACTCAGCACGTGCAGGTGGGAACATGTGTGGGACAGTCAGGAGCCCTGGATTCTTTCCTGGGCTCCGCCACTGACTCAGCACAAAGGTGAGTTTTGCGGAAAGTACTCTGATCTGCACTCACGTAGTCACGATTAACTAAAGGCCTATGTGAATGAGGCACTACATGAGCTAGGTGCTACAAGGGGTATAAAAAACAAAACTAAGATTTATTTCAATGTTCACTATGCTATGTTATCTCATTTAATCTTTCATGAGCTTCATGAGGTAGGCACAATTGTTACATTAATTTTCTTGAGGAGAAAATCCACTCAGAAAGATCAAGTAACTTACTTGTCCAAGGTCTCATGGTGAGTAGGTACTAAATGGGTACTCAACCCTGGCTTCCTCTAACTTCTTCATTCTATTATTTTTCTCTATAAAGGAGAGCAAGACAGGTTCCAAAACTCAAGGAGCTCACAATGCAAAAAGAAAGAGGGTGAGACAAGGATATAAAGAGCCAGGATATAAGGAAGAACGTGTGATAAAGAGTTGATTATTTATGATGAAAGGAATTTGAGGAAGTTTCTGGAAAAAAGTGGCATTAAGCTATATGGAATGATATGTGAAAAAAAATTTTTTTAAGATGTTATTTATTTATTTTCATATAGAGTAGAAGGAAAGGAGAAAGATAGGGAGAGAAACATCAATGTGTAGTTGCCTCTTGCTCGCACCCACTGGGGACCTAGCCAACAATCCAGGCATGTGCCCTGACTGGGAATCGAACCAGTGACCCTTTGGTACATAGGCTGGCACTCAGTACACAGAGCCACACCAGCCAGGGCTGACATGTAAAATTTTCTGATGGAAATTTCAGGCAGGGACAAAGATACAGGAGGGAAACAAGGTTAGATAACATCAAGTAGTGCAGTTTGGCTAAACACCACCATTACATTCCAAAGAAGGGTCCTGCCCTTTGGAAGGCCTCAGCAGGAGCAATACAGATGGAGCAGAGTGGATCACAAAATGATTTCCCTCTTTCTGATTCCACAAACCACAAACACACACCAGCCCCATAAACGGTCCCCGGCTAGGAGCTGGAGGCAGAAGTAGGGGGGCAAATCTGAATCACCTAGAGTCTCTGATGTCACTAGACTGCTGTGTGGCACAGTTCTGAGACTGCGTGGCAGCCCACTGAATGATTGGGGCTCTGCGCTGACAGATGTACTAGGATGACTGGGTGGATGCTATTCTCCTTTTGGCTCTGGGTACCAAAAGGAGACTGTTCCAGAACAAAAAAACTGTACAGGGGTCTACACAATTTCTGAAAGAAACATCTTAGCTATAGATCAAATGCAAACATCACTTCCAACATATAAACAAACAGAGGAATAATCATTGGATATAAAAATATTCAGCAATTCAAAAGGATAGGACCAATCTGTGTGCTCAAGACAAGCAGCCTCTTAGGAGACAGCTGTTGCCAGGAACAGGAAAAAACAGAAGAATCTCATTGAGATTCTTAAGAGTGCCACATTGATAAAAGCAGGCAGTCATAAAAAAGGAGCAATATGAAAAGAACATTCTTAGAGGAGAAAAAATAGATTTGCTAAAACAAAACACACAATGAAGACAGTAGCTAGACTGTACATTGCAGTAAACGTAATGACTGAATATCATGCAGAGAATCAGCTTAAGAAATTCTCCCTAGCCCTGACTGGTGTGACTCAGTGGACTGAGTGCCGCTCTGTGAACCAAAGGGTTGCCAGTTCGATTCCTAGTCGAGCCACAAGCCTGGGTTGTAGGCCAGTTTCTCAGTGGGGGTGTGTGAGAGGCAACCACACAATGATGTTTCTCTCCCTCTCTTTCTCCCTCCCTTCCTCTCCCTCAAAACAAATAAATAAAATCTTAAAAATATATATATCAGAATTAAAAAAAAATTCTCCCTAAACTAAGAGGGGGGAAAAAACGGCAAAAAATCATGAAAGAAATGAAAAGACATGCAAGTCAGATCTGGTATGTATTGTAATATAGTGATAGGGTTGGTTTTTCTTTTACTTTCTTTAGTGACTGGTATGGCTCAGTGGGCTGGGTGCTGTCCCATGAACTGGAAGGTCACTGGTTCGATTTCCAGCCAAGGCACAAGCCTTGGTTGTGGGTTTGACCTCAGGCTGGGGTGCAATGGCAACTGACCTGATTCTATCTCACGTCGATGTTTCTCTTTCTAAAATCTATTCTCAGTTGAGGATTACAAACAAAACAAAACAGTAAATTTGCCATATGAACGAAGGTGAGGAAAATGAAAGAAAACTTCAAATATAGCAAAAAGAAAAAGATGGAGATGGAAGCACAAAATAAGGTGGCAGGAATAAATAAACATAATTATAATAAAAGAGAAAAATTCCCAGGAAAGGCAAACTCTAAGACTGAATAAAAACTAAAACTCCAGTTCACAAAAGAAACACCTAAAATTAAAAAATCCTAAAACAAGATGACAAATTGGTTGAAGACAAAGGGACAGAAAAATCCACCAAGTAAGTACTGGGTGGTCCAAAAAGTTAGTTTAGTTTTTTCCATACAATGGCTTTACTAGCTCTTAGTCTGTCTTTAACTTCGCTTGAAACAGTTCTGTTAGATTGCATTGTAATAGCTGTCATATTGGTGTGTGTTTTTTTTTTAATGTTTTTTATTTTATTTAAAAATTTTTTGTTGTTCAATTACAGTTGTCTCGTTTTTCCCCCATGACTCTCCCCTACCCTACCCACCACCCCACCTCACCCAGTCAGTCCTCCCCCACCCCGTTGTTTTTGTCCGTGGGTTCTTTATACTGGCTCCTTGACTTCACCCTTCCCCCTCTCTCCCCTCAGTGTGCATTTTTAAAAAAGATTTTATTTATTTATTTTTAGAGAGAGAGGAACGGAGGAAGAGAGAAAGAGAGAGAAACATCATGTGGTTGCCTCTCATGCACCCCCCACGGAGGACTTGGCTGCAAACCAGGCCTGTGCCCTGACTAGGAAGCGAACTGGTGACCCTTTGGTTTCGAAGGCCAGCACTCAATCCACTGAGCCACACCAGCCAGGACCTCACTGTGCATTTTTAAAAAATGTAACAAAATTGATGAATTTTTGTACAATCATTTTAATATTGAAGATGGAAAAACATATGCAACATTTTCGGCAATTTATGTTTTATTATTTCAAGAAAGGTAAAAAATGCAACTGAAATGCAACAAAAGACTAAAAGACTTGTGCAGTGTATGGAGAAGGTGCTGTGATTGACAGAACGTGTCAAAAGTGATTTGTGCAGTTTCTTGGTACTATGGCCATTTTGGCTAAATAATTCTTTGCTGTGGGGCTGTCTTATGCATTGGAAGATGCTTAGCAGCACCCCTGGCTTCTACCCATTAGAAGCCAACAGTGGGAGATAGCTAACATACTCAAAATATCCAAATCAATAAAATTATTGGTGAAAATGAAAAAATGTTTCATTTATTTTATGGAAAAAAATAAATGGACTTTTTGGCCAACCCAATAGATGCAAATAAAAAGAAGGCAGATGTGGCAAAACTGTATTAAGAAAAAGGCATTAATTGCTAGGAGAATTTTTTTAAATACTAATAAACCAATAGACTCCACAAAGAAGTCATGAACCTTTTTATATGGAATATTAAAGCATTGAAATATTATCAATATAGAGCAAAGACAACTAAAAATATAAGGAGAAATGGACAAAACATAAAAAACACAAAACTTTAATACATTTCTCTCAGATTTTAAAATAAAAAATAGACCCCAGAAATGAGAACTTGGAGAATAAAATTCTAAATCATTTTTTTTTGCACATATCTGAAACTGAGATATATCTTACAATGTTCACTAAATTAAACTTAACACACATATTTTAATTATTCCATAGAAGGGTTATTAAATTCGTTGTGTCTTATGATCAATGGTATCTTAGAATTTATAAAATATGTCATAGCAAACTCCATACCTTACAGTAATACATATTCTACATAACACATGGCATATTTACCAAAGTTGAACATACAAAAAACTGATCATACATAAGCCATGAAGAAAGTCTTAGTAAGTTATCTCAGTTAGAAACTATATAAGCCACATTGTCTAACCATAACAAAATTAGAACTGCAAAGTAACACTCACACAAAATCTACTCAGAAAATGTAAAATATTTTAAACATAATTCTTGGGCAAAGAATAAATTAAAACTACAATTATAAACTCTTTAGAGATTTCAGTTAAAATCTTGTATGTCAAAACTTAGAAGATATGACCAAAGTTTATCCCATGAAAAAAATTTCCAGTTGCAATTGATTTTATTATTAAGGCAGAAAAAAAGGGAAAAGTACACAAACTAATCATTCATGCCTAAGATCTTTAAAAATGCAAAGAAATTCTGAGAAACAAATAAAGGCAGAAATAGTGCAAGCCCCCATAGAATTAAAAATAAAATCCATTAATTAGTTCCCTTTTAAAAATGTCAAATAGACAATTTATCAAATCTATCCCTCCTCAAAGTATTCAAATAAGCAGCGTGAGACAAAAATAATTCTGGAAGAGTTTAAAGTATTAAAGAAAACCTACTAATTTTACTTGATTAAGTGTGAAAATCTCAATACAAGGTGAGTTTTCTAAGAAAGCAAAATTGACTCAAGAAGGTTAAAAAAAAAGCCATGAATTGAGAAATAAACAGTTGTCCAATAACTATTTCCTCCAAACAACACTGAATTCATGGCATTTAAAAAATGATTTCTGTCATACCTTCAAGGAATAGATAATTCCAGTGCTAAAAATGATGCAAAACTTCTCAACTGATTTTTGTGACCCCGATGGTAAAACCCGTCAAAAACTGTACACACAAATAGTAATACCAATTAAACTTACAAATATATACGCAAAATTGCAAGCAACATATTAGTAAATTAATGGAACAGTACACTAAGACCAAAAGTTCATTCTAGAAATGTGAAAATGACACCATTATCAAATCTATGACTAAGAGAGTTAAGAAAAACCCCATGGTTATCTTGCTAGATGCTAAAAAGGCTTGTGATGAAAATTCAACATCTGATTCTGATAAAAAAAAAGTTAATATCCTAGTAATAGAAAAATCCTCCTCCATGTGGTCTACTGAAATGAGTAACAATCCTAGAACTTAACGTTGATACAGTATAGGTAGTTGGACTAAAGCTAGAACAAAGTAAGTGGCAACTACCATCACTGCTATTATTTAACATTGTTCTGGAGCTTCTACCCAGTGAAAGAAAACAAGAAAATAGAAATGAGATGGATATTGGAAAACTTTTACAAATGATGAGAAATTATAGAAGAGGTAACTAAATAGAGCAAAAAAAAAATCAAACAATTGACATGAGAATTGTTACACAGACAAATATAATCGACTGCTTTCCTTTAACATAACAATAATACTGTTCCATTAGTCTGTGTGATTATCTGCCAGTACCATGCTGTTTTGATTATTGTTTCTCTGCAGTATAATTTGAAGGCAGGTAGTGTAAAGCCTCCAGCTTTGTTTTTTTCTGAGGATTACTTTGGCAATTTGGGATCTTTTGTGATTCAATATAAACCTGATGCTTAAAAAAATATATATTTTTTAAATAAATGTCATTGGGATTTTGATGGGGATTGCATTAAATCTGTACATTGCTTTGGGTAACATGGACATTTTAACTATGTTGATTATTCCAATCCATGAACATGGAGTATCTTTCCATTTCATTGTATCTTTTTCAATCTCTTTTAATAAAAATGATTTACAGTTTTCATTATATGGGTCCTTCACATCCTTTGTTAAGTTTATTCCTAGGTATTTTATTCTTTTTGTTGCAACTGCAAAAGGAATTATGTTTTTCATTTCTCTTTCTGAAATTTCATTGTTAGTAAATAGGAATGCAGCAGAAACAAAACCACATATAGATGGGCAGATAATTTTTGACAAAGGAGCCAAAACACACAGTGCAGAGAATAAAGCCTCTTCAATAAATGGTGCTGGGAAAACTGGAAAGCCACATGCAAGAGAATAAAACTAGATAGACAGACTACAGCTTGTTTCCATGTACAAAAATTTATTTGAAATGGACCCAGGATCTAAATATAAAATGTGAAACAATAAATTACATAAAAGACATGGGTACTAAACTTATGGACCTTTATCCTAAGAGAGGATTTTATGAACTTGACCACAAAAGCAAGGGAAGTGAAGGCAAAAATAAATGAATGGGACTGTATCAAACTAAAAAGCTTTGCACAGCAAAAGAAACCCATAACAAAACAAAAAAGTAACCAAATGGGAGAAGATATTTGCAAGCAACAGCTCTGACAAGAGGTTAATATCCTAAATACACAAAGAACTCATACCACTCCAAACCAAGAAAACAATCCAATTAAAAAATGGGCAGACGATCTAAACAGACACTTTTCCCAAGAAGACACACAAATGGCCAAGAGGTACGTGAAAAGATGCAGAACTTCACTAGCTATTAGGGAAATGCAAATAAAAACTACAATGAGGTACCACCTCACACCTGTCAGAATGACTGTTATCAACAGGACAGGTAATGACAAGTGTTGGAGAGGTTGTGGAGAAAAAGGAGCCCTCGTTCACTACGGAAAACACTATTGTGTCCCTGAAAAAATTAACAATAGAGTTATATGACTTGGTAATCCCTCTTCTGGGTACCTATTAGAAAAACTCAAAAACATTTATTCTAAAAGATATATGCGCCCCTATTCACTGCAGCATCATTCACAGTGGTCAAGACATGGAGAGTGTCCTTCAGTAGAGGACTGGGTAAAAGTCCTTTAGTAGAGGACTTTCAGTAGAAGACTGGATAAAGATGTGGTACATATGTACTATGGAATACTACTCAGCCATAAGAAAAGATGAAATACTGCCATTTGCAACATGGTGGAACTTGAGAATATTATGCTAAGTGAAATAAGCGAGTCAGAGAAAGCTAAGAACCACATGAGTCCACTCATGTGGGATATAAAACTGAAACTCACAGACACAGACAACAGTATGGTGGTTACTAGAGGGAAGTGACGTCAGGTAGTAAAAGGTAAAGGGGGCCAAATACATGGTGACAGAAGATGACTGACTAGGTGGTAGACACACAATGCAATGAATGTAGATTATGTATTGTGGAAATGTACACTTAAAACCTATATTATCTTATTAACCAACGTCACCCCCCAAAATTTAACTAATTCAAAAAAATAAATAGCAATAACCAGATTGAAAAAGATGATGGGAAAAAAGATTGCAGCCATAGTAACAACAAAATGTATAACCACTAAAGCATAAACTAAACAAGAATAGCACTGGGACAAGTACATAACCCTGGCTGGTGTGGCTCAGTGGAATGAGTGCCAGCCTGCAAACCAAAGGGTCACCGGTTTGATTCCCAGTCGGAGCACATGCCTGGGTTGTGGGCCAGGTCCTTGGTGGGGGGCACATGAGGCGCCACCACATATTGATGTTTTTCTCCCTCTCTCTCTCCCTCCCTTCCCTCTCTCTAAAAAGAAATATATAAAATCTTTTTAAAAAAATATAGCTACAAGGATATTAACTATTATAACATTATTTATAGTAGGGAGAAATTAAAAAACTAAATATTTAAAATAAAAGACCAGATAACTGAGAGTATATCTTATTATGTAGTATACTGCCACCATTAAACTGACATTACTATGAAAGGATGACCTTGTATTTAAAGTGATGTGTAAGTAACAATCACAATTTTTTATTAAAGAGAGTAAAGTTTTATACATTTATGTAAGTGAATGTAAATATATATTTTTTTTCTCTATAGGAAAAAATCTAAAAGGACAAAATGTTAATTTTACCTCTGGATAATGGGATTATGGGACTATTAGTTATCTGTTGCTGCATAACAAGTTGTGCCAAAATTTAGTGGCTTGAAGACCCTCATCTCAGTTTTGTAGGCAGGGAATTTGGAACCCAGCTTAGCTGGGCAGTTCTGCCTAGGGTTTCTCATGAGCTTGCAGTCAGGATGTTGGCTGAGGGTACAGCCATCTGAAGACCTGACAGGGAAAAGGATCCACTTCCAAGAAGACTCATTTACACAGCTGTTGTCAGCTATGTGATGACAATACATAGGACTCGGATGTTTGCTGTGTGGGCCTCTTCTCTGGAGGGGATGCTTCACACATAGTAGCTGGCATCCCCAGAGCCAAAAGCGATCAGGAAAGAACAAGACTAAAGATGCAATGTCTCTTCTGGTCTATGCAGAGAGTCACACTCTGTTACTCATGCCACATTCTAGTCATTAGAAGCAAGTTACCAAGTCCGGCCCACACTAAAGGAGAGAATTAAGGTTCATCTCTTAAAGGAAAGGGTATCAAACAATGTGTGGACTTTTAGTCGAAAACTAACAAACTGGAGCTCATCACCTAGACAAAGTGACTTCAGAATAAGGAATAATCTGGAGGAACATGGTGTTTGCCTTGAAAGAGAGAAGACTTGAGGAGGAAAAAGAGGAGGCAAATCACTGCCTTCAACTAACTATATGAAGAGTTGCCACATGGAAAAGTTAGGAGGCTTAAGAAGCAAAACTTGAACCAATGACTCAGAGTCAGTCACAGGTATGCAAAGTGGTTCATACGAGAACTTTCTAACAGTTAGTTGTTAAAAACCAGAATGAGCCACTCAGCGAATGCTCCCATTGCCCAGAGGAGGAGCCTGTGGCAACCGCGGCATGGTGCTACCACTCCCTCAGCTGCCTCTAAGGTTCATGTCCAGACTGGTATTTCCTTACTCATACTGATGTGGCTGGTGTGGAAACCAACCCTATGGCCTTTCCCAAAGCAGCAGACCTGCAACGAAGGTCTAAGCCATGACGTATAAATGAAATGTACAGTGCTTGGCACACTATAGTGCCTGGTACATAGTACGTGCTTTATAAATGTTAGTTATATCTGCATTGACTCAAAGCGTGATAAGATGCTCTCTAAGGTCCTTTCCAATTTTTAAGACTTCATAAATAGTTAAAATCACTTTTTTTAAAATTATTATTATTATTATTTTTTTAAGATTTTATTTATTTATTTTTAGAGAGGGAAGGGAGAGGGGGAGAGAGAGAGAGAGAGAGAGAGAGAGAGAGAGAAACATCAATGTGCGGTTGCTGGGGGACATGGCCTGCAACCTAGGCATGTGCCCTGACTGGGAATCGAACCTGTGATGCCTGGTTCGCAGCCCTCGCTCAATCCACTGAGCTACACCAGCCAGGGTAAAATCACTTTAATTAACTGTTAATCTTGATGGTGAGCCTCAGTAATATACTTAAGGGTAGGAATGACAAAATTAAACCTCAAAGCCAGAATAGCTGGACATGCTTTGGGAAACCACACAGAACAGAGCAGTCACTTATGTAGACATTTAATAACCACAAAAAAGAAAACTAAACATATTCAAACAAGTCATATTCTCTCTTGCATATGTGGTCTGCATGCTGGAATGAAGGTATTTTAAAAAGGAGACTAAATTGGGCTACTTCAACCCCTCAGAGCAAATTAGATTATTACAATTAGTTTACACACTTATGCCTGCCAAGTACCCACCACAACTGAAAACTTACTTTTTGCGTGACAGCAGCCTGGACGTTCTGCCATGTTGCTACAGGTTCTGTAGCTACGTGCCATTTTGGGTAAGTTTTCTCGAGTAACTTCACGAAGGTAGACTTTCCCACGGCTGCAATGCAAACAGCATGTATTGGGACATTTCCCAAACCAGGGCTGAGGGAAAAGGGGGCTACCCTGCCCAACTCAAGGGAACATTGATCAGTTTTTACAGTTTCAAAACTCAGCAGCAGCCATATCCACTGTCTGACTGACAATGGGGTCAGGCCATGCTACCCGGAGTCACCCTATTGAATGTAGGCAACAGGGAGGAAAAATACCCCTAAGATTCGACCTGAAATTTTAATGTCCCAACCTCCCAGAGGCAAAGGGTATTTAATAATAGTTAAAAATATAATAGTCCAGCACTGGCTGGTGTGGTTCAGTTGGCTGGAGCATCACCTCACAGACCAGAGGTCTCAGGCTTCACTCTTGGTCAGGGCACACACCCAGGCTGCAGGCTGGGGTGCAGACAACAAGGCAGCCAATCAGTGTTTCTCTCACCCATCGATGTTTCTCTCCCCCTTCCTCTCTCTCTAAAAGCAATGACAAAAATGGCCTTGGATAACAAGAATATTTTTTTAAAATGTAATAGAGTATCAAAAGTAGATGAAATCATCTACATATGTTGTAAGCTTGAATCACAATCCTATTTATTCTGTGATGGTGTAAAAACTGATATATTTTCACAATAGATTATGACCCTCATTCATTCAATAATCTGACCAAATGCTCAGGACTGTCTGACCCTGGGGGTGTAATTACAAACACTGGATTGACTTTGCCCTCACAGCTTGTATCAAGATAGATACTAAACAAACACAGGAGGAACTTACAACAAATTGTATTAAGTGCTAGAAAAGAAAAATGCAGGATGGCTCTAATACAGCAGGAGGTCAGGGAAGGCTCCTTTGACAAACACCTGAAGTAAAATTTGAAAGATGAGTTAGCCAGGCCAAGAGCTAGGGGATAGCAGTTCAGGCAGAGACAGCAGCATGAACAAAGGAGGGAAAAGAGAAAGAAGTAGGCACCCATAAGACAGAGAAGTCTACATGTGGCCTTGAAGAAGCCAGTGCAACTACAGTGTGGGCAAGTGAGGGAGAAGTCTGACTCAAGATGTGTGTGGAGAGGCAGGCAGGCAGCCAGGGTGAGGTCGTGGAGGGCCTCGTGGCCATGGGAGGAAGTCTGAATCTACTGGAAGGGCAATGAGAAGTCAGTGGTGATGGGTTTTACGCAGGGAAATGACAAATTTCTACCTCATTTTAAAAAGATCACTCTGTCAGCTGTGTAAGAATGGACTGCTACAGAAGTAGGCAGACCAGTTAGAAGATAATAGCAGCTTGAACCAAGGTTGAAGGCAGAGGTGTAGAAGATAGCAGATGCTTTGAGAAATGCTTTGGAGATTAAATCAACCTAAGACCACAACAGTCAAGTCATCTTTTCCCATTTACACCATTGTCTAGCCCATACCTCCCTGAGCTCCAGATTTCACTCTCCAAGAGTCCTCTGGACATCTCACTTTGATGTCCCACAAACACCTCAAAGTCAGTATATTCCCTAAATGAACTCACCATCTTCCTCACCAAACTGTTTTCTTTTCCATATCCCACCATTCACTCACTGTCAGAACTTCTTCCTCTGCCAAACCTCAAGTGGCTACCAAGTACTTTGGTACCTGCCTTTTAAATCCCCCCCATCTATCCTTTTCTGTCTATTGCCACCTCCTGTTCAAGACCAGCCCTTCAACATCTCTTGCCTCCCCAACTCTGCCCTTGCCCTCTTCAAACCATCATTCATACTGCAGCCACAAAGAACACAAAACAACACTGCTTAAAACTCTCTGACAGTTCCGCATTGCCTTCATAACAAAACCCAACCCTTTAACATAGCCCGAGAGACGTTATGGTCTAGCCCCTGCATATACCTCTTCGGCCTCAGCTTCATTTCAGGCATCCTGAGCTCCTTCTGGATCAAACTCCTTCCAACTCCAATCATGCCATGTTTTCTGCTGCAAATGTGACTGTCCATACACTTTACCATTTCCTGGTACACTTCCTCTCCTCAGCTGGCCAACTCCAATTCAATCTTCAAGAATCTGCTTAGGCCCTGGCTGGTACGGCTCGGTTGGTTGGAGTGTCATCCCATAAGCAAAAGGTTGCTGGGTTCGATTCCTGGTCAGGGCACACACCTAGGTTGCAGGTTCACTCACTGTTCTGTGCATGTGAGATCCCCAGTCCAGGCACTTAGGATTCCGGGGCCCTGGTCTGTGCGCACATAAGATCCCCAGTCTGGGCACGTACGCATATGGGAGGCAACCAATTGATGCTTCTCTCTGGCACTGATATTTCTTTCTCCTTTCCTCTCTCTAAAAAAAAAAAAAAAAAAAAAAAAAAAAAAAAAAAAAAAAACAATGAAAAAAATGTTCTTGGGTGAGGATAAAAAAAAAAAAAAAAAGAATCTGCTTAGATATACCCTCTATGTGAAGCCTTTCCAGACCCTGATACCTCTATTCAATTAGCTAATCCTCCTTCACGCTTGGAGTGGCATTCTGGGTAAGACTCCATCACTGCCATTGTAATTGCATTTCTCCAGGTACAAGACAGGGGTCCTCCAGGGCAGGAACCAAAGCCCAGCCCAATGACCTGACTGAATGAATAAAACATTTAATACATTATTAATTTTAGTTCCCTCTGAAACCTACCTTTGTTAAATATAAAAAATAAACCTTAAGGATGCCTTGATCAGTGTGGCTCAGTTGGCTGGGCATCATCCCGCACAGTGAAAAGTCACCAATTCAATTCCCAGTAAGGGCACAAACCTTGGTTGCAGACTTGGTACCTCCCTACAGTTTGGGTGTGTACGAGAGACAACTGGTTTCTCTCTCTTTCTCTTTCTCTCTCTCCGTTCTAAAAAAATTTTAATTTTTTTTTAAAGAATAAAATAAACCTTAAGAGTGCTTGTGGAACTCAATCTCCTCTACTGGAGTTGATTTTTCTTAAGTAAGGTCTACTCTTAAGATAAATCCAAATATTGGGTTAGCCAAAAAGTTCATTTGTTTTTTCAATAAGATGGCTCTAGTAGCACTTAGCTGTCTTTAACTTCATTTGAAACAATTTTGTTAGATTTTATTGTGACCCCTATCATGTCAGCTTGCATTTTTTTAAAAAAGTATCAAAATCTGTGAATTTTTGTGTAGCCATTTTAATATTGAAGATGGAAGAAAATAAGCAAGATTTTTGGCATATTATGCTTTGTTATTTAAAGAAAGGTAAAAACACAAGTGAAACACAAAAGATTTGTGCAGTGTATGGAGAAGGTGCTGTGATATCGAATGTGTCCAACTATGAACAGTAAAATGACAACAAACTCGTAACTATCAACAACTGAACCTAAAAAACAAAACTGAGCAAACAACTGGAACAGGAACAGAATCACAGAAATGGAGATCACATGGAGGGAGATTGGGGGCATAATGGTACAGGGAATAAGAAGCATAAATGGTAGGCATAAAATAGAAAGGGGCAGGTTAAGAACAGTATAGGAAATAGAGAAGTCAAAGAACTTATATGTACAACCCGAGGACATGAACTAAGGAGAGGGGAACGCTGTAAGGTAGGGGAAGTGGCAGGGCAGAGGGGATATAAAAGGGTAAAACAACTGGGATAACTGTAATAGCATAATCAATAAAATATATTTAAAAAATGGTTTGTGTAGTTTCATGCTGGAGATTTCTCACTGATGATGCTCCACAGTCAGGCAGACCAACTGAAGTTGAAAGAGATCAAATCGAGACAGTAATTGAGAACAATCAATGTTCTACCATGCAGGAGATAGCTGACATACTCAAAATATCCAGATCAATAAAATTACTGGTGAAAATGAAAAATGTGTCTTTTACTTTATGGAAAAAACCATATGGACTTTTTGGCCAACCCAACAGAACCAAGAGAAGAGAGGAAGGAATGCTTCCAGTCAATTTTATCAGCCACTCACGGCTACTGATCAGGAGTGAAGAGTTGCCTCAGCAGAAGAACCCACACACCCGATAAGTGACATTTATCACACACCACTCCAACTCCTCTCTGAACTCACAGGCTAGGAACAAACAACGTGAACCTATGCATTTTGTACAGTCATGCTCATCTCTCACTCCCACTCCACCAAACTTTTGAGTGCCTTTGCACATGTGCTCAGCCTCTGCTCTTCCCACACTTCAGTGACTGAATATCTTTCCCTGCTCCTCTAGGCCTGTGTCTAAATCCTCTCCCCTACAAGCCAAGGTCTCACTTCTTCCATAAGTTCAGGGCTTCTGTAACTCACACCAAATTTCTACCATACTGGGCAGCTGAATCAAACAAGATACATTTATTAACTACCTATAATTTGTTTAGCTTTTAATTGTTTTGATTATTTCATTCATCTCAGTTTTGGTTTCCTAAGAGGTTCTCAATCTCTGGGGTTGGGCCCCCAGCATGCACAGTTTTAAAGTATGCCCCAAGTGCTCCTGATGCACACTTATTTTTATTATTTTTAAAATTTAACCCTCACCTGAGGATGTGTTCATTGATTTTAGAGAGAGAGGAAGGAATGGACAGACAAAGATCCATGTGAGAGAAAAACATCGACTGGCTGCTTCCTGTGTGTGCCCCAACAGGGGATCGAACCCACAGACTTTAGTATACAGAACAAGGCTCCAACCAACTGAGCAATCTGGCCAGTGCGGTGCTTGTTTTTGAGAATGCTATCCAGAACTATCTGATCAAAATCAACAAAGGTAGTTCATAAGAAATATAAATTCTAAAATTACATACTAAACTACTAAATAAAACCCTCTATGCTTGTCATTGAGTATCTAATAGAGTGGCAGGAATTACAAGTTGGTTGAGTTTGTATATTATCAGATACTTGTCCACCCTGAGTAGCCCCTCGTTTAAAATATCTGGCAAAGATGGTCAATATTTAGATTGCACGTTGTTGATTTAAGTCTAAAACATGCTCCCTGCTATCAGCTGAAAAGCTATTTTAATTACTATGAAAAGATGAAGGTAATTGTTAACCTGAGTGATGCTGAATAACTTAAAATTATTTAAAAAAATTTTTAATGTTTTTTTTTTAAGATTTTATTTATTTTTAGAGAGGGAAGGAAGGGATGGAGAGAGAGAAACATCAATATGTGGTTGCTGGGGGCTGTGGCCTGCAAACCAGGCATGTGTCCTGACTGGGAATCGAACCTGCGATGCCTGGTTCACAGCCCGCGCTCAATCCACTGAGCTACACCAGCCAGGAAATTATTTAGAATTTTAAAAAATTAAAATCAATTATGGCCCTGGCCAGGTTGCTCAGTTAGTTGGAGCATCATCAGCCAAGGTTGTGTGTTCGATCCTTGGACAGGGCACATACAAGAAGCAACCAATAAATGCATAAATAAGTAGAACAAGTCAATGTTTCTTATTCGCTTTCTCTCTCTAAAATCAATAATAAAAAAAAAAGACATGCACACAACCATTAAAAAAAGAAAAACAATTACTGCAGAAACTACCACATATGGCAAGGACCATGGGTTAGTGAGTGCCAACTTTACCTCTGAGATCAGACACTATTAGTTCATTTAAGAGCAGTCAGGACTCTCAGAAACTGACTCATGCCATTTAAACACACAAAACCCGCAATGCCAACAAATGAGATGTAATGGGAAATACACAGTTCCAATGACTGGAACAATCACACCAGAGCAACACCTCCACCCTGCATCCCTTCCCCATACTGAAGCTCCTGGAAGCCAGTTTAGTAATCAGAAGATGGCTTCAGCAAAGGATGACAGTAAGTGGTGGTGGGAGGTCCCAAGCATTGTGCCATCCGTGTTGCTGCGGGGCTTGGAGAACCTGGGTCATTTACCGCAGCACAGAATGTCTTCAACTGCGTTGCAATGGAACTCGGCTGTGCCAGGCACCATCCACACGTATGAAATAATAATTTTTTTTAAAGAGTTTTATTTATTTATTTTTAGAGAGGAAAGGGACGGGGAGAGAGAGAGAGAAACATCAATGTGCGGTGGCTGGGGGCCATGGCCTGCAACCCAGGCATGTGCCCTGACTGGGAATCGAACCTGTGATGCTTTGGCTCGCAGCCCTCGCTCAATCCACTGAGCTACGTCAGCCAGGGCATGAAATAATATTTTTCTTAAAAATTCGAAGTTATATGTTTATATTAAAACCGGACACAGCCTAACATTTTTTAGTGCTGTGATACCTCATCGTAATAGCTTTTTCTTTCTGCTTGGGTTTTGATTTTTAAAGATAAATGTTTCTAAAGTGTTCCCAGGGACTTCCCAGCGGTGTTTCTGGTGGTGTGGGCTGGCTCCCCACTACTACACTGGCCTCCTCCTCATGACCAAAACACTCACGTCCATTGGAAGCCACTCCTCTCTGCGTCACACCGGGCAAACCGACAAATTCTTCCTTTGATCTCTATGCAGAGCATTGGCTTCTTATGATATCATTATTGCAATTTGGTTATGTCCCAGCTTGACTGTTACCTTTCACTATACTTTTTAATACCATAAAATTTGGGAGGTAACAGATCTCAGCATCAAACCTTCCCTTGGGGCATTGCTATCCTTGTACCTTACTTAACGTGCCATGACTTGAAAAGGGGTGGGAGCTACGTTTTGAGAGTACATTACTTCAACATGTTGGTTTTTGTCAGCACTGGAATTGTCATTCCACCTGCTGGACCAAAGAGTTCCATGGTTAATGTTCACCTTATTCCTAAGTCATGGTTTCTTCCTCCCACAAATTTTTCTATGCACTATAACACCTGCTATAACAACATTATGCTAAAATCTAGTAGTAAGATAGTATCTAATGTAACACCCCAAATAATCAAATAATCTATTACTTTAAACGTAATACGGCTATATCTCATGGGAGCCTCTTAAACATATCACTTCCAAGCATTTTCTTCCCTAAAACAAAATGAAAAACATAGGAAAAATCCACTTCTGAAACTTTATACAAAAACAAACAAACAAACCAATGGCCATAAATATAAATTTTGCAGTCTAGAGACTGGGACATAAAGCAGTGGAGAGTTTCCCTATAACACGTGTCCTCTGGCATTCAAGGTTAGTGATTTAAGATCACTAATACGTATTTTTAACTTTTACTGAGTATAAACAATTGGGCAGAGAATCCTGGCGGGGGAGACCTATTTATTCTAAACATTTTTCTGAAACATTCCAATCCATTTCTGAAACTTTATACAAAAAACCCCCCCAAAAAACCAATGGCCACAAATATAAATTTTGCAGTGTATCTTTAAACAAAAATTCTTCAAAGAAAATGAAAGACTTTATTTCAGGAACTTCATTTGATGCTGCATTCATTCACTCAAGTCATTCAACCAATAAATGTAGCCACCAAGTGGTAGGTACTACAGCTAAAATGATGGACTAGGCTGAGATCCTGCCCTTTAGGGACTTACACTTCAGTCCTGAATCTAAGTACCCAGGATCACATAGGTTCTGAGCCTGTAGCCATTCTGGGAAAACTTCTGAAAATCATGTAACAACTGAAATGAAACTTAGTACATTTTTGCCCTGATTCTTTTTCATGGGAAACTATGTTTACCAAAAAACAAAACAAAACAAACAAACAAAAGTTTCTCACCGCTTCCGAGTACATCTCAAACTCATCCATTCTCCCCGAAACCCTTCCTGATCTGGAATGCCCTCCTCCCCCACCTGCCCACTAGCTGATTTATCCTTTCACTGTTGCCTTCTCCAACTGTCCCCACCTCCTTCATCTCTGCCTGCTCTAGTTTACCAAGGTTTTACACTTTAATTGTTGACTCATCCCTCTCTCCAGCTAGACTGGAAGCTCACTTTTTGACGGCACAGACTGACTTTATTCTGTTTATACCCTGAGTGTCTAGCCAGGTACAAAGAATGGAGATGGATGCATGGAATGAGTTGAATCACAGAAGCAGACTCCAATTCACAACGTTCGGAGTAAATAGGGCTCCCTTGCAAGGATTCTCTGCCCAACTGTTTATATTCAATAAAAGTTAAAGATGCGTATTAGTGATCTTAAATCACTAACCTTGAATGCCAGAGGGCACATGTCACAGGGAAACTCTCCACTGCTTTAAGTCCCAGTCTCTAGATTGCAAAAGTACAAAACAGCTTCCTCTTTCCTGGTGGGGTCTTTCAAATCAAAGAAAGAACAGTCTGAGATGACTCACTGACAATATTTAAAAGAACACTCCTTTCTTCAATTTAGGTTTGTAATCATAAAATAACTGAATTTGGAAGGTGATACTATACTTCAGTGAAGAATATACTTTAAAAAGATAGGCTAGGTATTTTATTTTTTGTATCTTAAGGAAGTCTAGGTACAAAGCTTTTCACTCACAACCACACAGGCCCCTGGCTTCACAACTCATGCTAGATGCTATTAGTTGTTACTTCACTGACCCATTCCTTTACACACGCTGCTATCTACATCTGCAGGGTCAAAACAGCAAAATGTAAAGAAGTAGAACTACAATACAAGAAAAGCCACTCCAGCCCTGGCTGGCATGGCCTAGGACCTGAAAGGCTGCCCACTGGATTCCTAGTCAGGGCGCAGGTCTGGGTTTCAGACCAGGTCCCCAGATGGGGGTGGGAGAGGCAACCGACTGATGTTTCTCTCCCTCTTTCTTCCTCCCTTCTCCACTCTCTAAAAACAAACAAACAAATAAATAAGATCTTTTAAAAAGCCACTCTAAATTAGATATCTAACCTCAGGACAGGGGCTCACCTTGCTCTGTTCAGGTTTCCTGAATGGGTATTCTCATTCTGATCTGTTTAATGATGCCACCTGTGATTAGAGAACCAAATAACTCATTTGATTATACTATCAGTTTAAAATATTTCCTTTGTGTGTACCAATGATTAACTTCCATATGGGTGTCACAGCATAGGATTCAAGCATCTGGTGAACACTGAATGAGTACAATGGGTCAGGAAGCGGGGCAGGTTCTGGTGACAGAAAGATGAACAAGAGACTAAGTGGCCAGACCAGGGAAGATGTTAAGTGTTGCAAACAATCTCAACAGAACTCAAGTGCTGCAGCAGTTGTGGGTACAAAATGTTATGAGAGCACACAGAGGAGGCAGTGACTAATTTTGTCTGGGGAGAGTCATCAGAGTGTGTGGGGTGACGGAGAGTAACAGGAAATAGAGAGCAAGCCAGATTAAAGAATCCCAGTCCACTTCTCATTAGTCACTCTCCTTGGGCAACTGCATTCACTTCCAAGGCTTCAACAATGACCTCAAAGTCAGTAACTTCCATATATGAAATCTCAGCTTCCAACTCTCCTGACTCCAGGCACATATTCTAACCTACCTCAGAACACCTATCTCTGTGTCTCAGAGGCATCTCATACAAAATGCAGGGTTCAGCAGAAGTAAGGCTTGTTTGAGTGTGGTTGGTAGCGTACGTGAATGTCTCGCAGACGGACAGCAATTTGAACATTTCACCTAAAATGTCATATGGTGTGTGACTGAGTGTGATGTTGTTATGTTACAGAATTACATCCTTATGACTTTGTAATAAAAGAGTTTGTAATGAAACTCGGAGCATTATTTTTACTGGACCCTGTGTAGCTCTTACCTCCCCAGATTTCTTCTTCTTATTCCCATCCTCAGTTTTCAGAGTCAGTGTCCAAAGTACACACCTCATTGCCATCTTCTATGCTTCCTTATCCCTCACCTTCAAGTGGCTACCAAGGCCTATCAATCCTACTTCAAAATCTCTCTCAAACCAGCACTTACTTCTCTGCCTCTCCATTCCTCTGTGCAGGCCGGCATCTCTCCTCCCTCCAGCTACTATAAGAGCCACAGAATTATTCTATCTACTTGAAACTGTTTTTATTTCATTGTTCAACCAACTGCATGCAAGGCATTATGGGTACTACAGCAAACAAGGCATGCAAAGAAAGTGCCAGTTTTATGGACCTTTCTTCCTATTTGCTCATTCTAGCCAATTTTCTTTTTAAAATTGATCTAGTCATAGCACATACTGGCTTGAAGTCTTCAGTAGCCTCTCACTGCCTACAGGTGAAAACTTCTTGCATGGCCCACAAGGAAGTTCAACATCTGGCAAATCCAATCCTTCCAACCTCTTGTTCTGGCATCCTCTCACAGGCCCTTTAAACTCCAGGCCCATCTAGCTGCTTCTGTGTTATTAAAACTACATGTTCCTTCAGGCTTTGCTTTCGCAAAGCTTATTTCCTATGTCTGGAACACCCTTCCTCTTTTCCCCCTTGGGAATCCCTACCCCTGAGACTTCAAGTTTCCATGCCCAAACATGACACTCATCACATGGTATATGAATCACGTTTAGAGGTTGGCTTCTTTCACTTGGCTGTGAGCTCCTTAAAGGACAGGAGTTGTATCACACTTAAGTTCCCCTTCATAGGACACACTCAGTGAGCCTTGGTTGCATGAGAAAGCAAGGAAGAAGCATAGAAGTCTGGGAATGTTAAGAAGCAAAGGTCAGGAAAATTGGGACAGGCAGCTCACACCTCACCTGATGGCCTGTCCAAAACACTTATTTTGTAAAGTACTTTGTACCTCTCTGAGCTCTAAGGTAGAGCTTCCTTTGAGGGCATATTTCTCAAAGTACGGTACAGAAAATCCTTGATAACACCATCAGGCAGGTAGCAGGACCCTCCCTTCTCATTTCTCTCAATGTTTCTGATCTGGCTGGAGAAACACACAGTGCCAAGGTGACTGGTTCCACTTTAAATTCTTGACTACAAAGTCCAAATGGGTCCTTAGTGCTGCCCAGTAATTCTGTATTTCCCCCTTTCACTCACTGGATATTCCATGTCTTTCCACGCTCCCCACATGCACTCTTTTCCATTTCTCTGAGAAAACATACACAACCAGTGACCTTCCGTAAGATCCCACTACATCTAAAGTCGGCACTCACTTATTTGCCATGCTCTCCATTATTAGAAATGAGCTGTGCCTCTAGCTAAAACCAACCTTGCACCGCTTGGTCTATAGATTCCATTCCTTCTTGCTTACTAACATCACTCCAGCGATCCTATTCTTTCTCCTGTTTCTCCATTTTCTCCCTCTACCAGTCCATTTCCACCAGCTTACAAATATGATATAATTTCTCTTACAAAAAGAAAAAAAAAGGTCTGAAACACTCTTCCCATTTCAGTTACCACGCATGTTTCCTTTCTAAGAAAGCTTCCCAACAGCTGCATGACCCGCTGTCTCCGATTCCTTATTTCCCATCTCCTTGAACCTATGCCAATCAGACTTTCACCTTTATTGCTCCTGAAAATTGTTCAAGTTCACCAAAGAGCTCCATTAAGACAGCATCACAGTTGATGATTCCCTCCCTCAAACAGGTTCCGTTGGCTTCCAGGGTATCATTCTCTTATGTTTTTTCAGTGGCTGGATTCCTTCTCAGTCTCTTTTGCTGGTTCCTTCCCATCTCCCCAATCTCTTTAGCATTTGCATACCCAGGGCTTGGTCCTTCTGGATGTAATACATACTATATTTATAACTCCGGTCTGGGGAGACTCTGAATTCCGGGCACACATATCCAACTGCCTATTCAACTCCACTTAGATATCTAACAACCACATAAAAATCCAACATGCCTAAAAACAAAATTTTGAAACCACTCCCTGCCTCAAATCTGTTCTTTCATTCTCCACTGAAGAAAATCTATTTTTCAAGTTACTCAGGCCAAAATAATTAGTCACCACTGAACCCTCTCTTTATCTCACTCCACGTCCATCTGTTAACAAATCTAGTTAGCCCTACCTTAAAACGGAACTACGACCCAGTCACTTCTCACCACCTCTTCTATTACCACCCTGGTCCAACTCACTGAAACTCACCATTTCAGTAACTTCCTGACACTTTCTAATTCAACATATCTGCCAGATTAATTTTTATAACAAGTCAAATCACATCACTTGACTATCCCAACCTTCTAACGACTTCCCATCTTACTCAGCATAAAAACTCATCAAGGACTACAAAGCCTATATCCAGTATGGCCCCCCCTTCCCTCCTGACCTTCCCTCCTCCCACTCTCCCTCTTGCTTACTGTACTCCAACCACCATGGCGTCTCTCCTGTTCCCTGAACACACTGTCCATCTCAGGGCCTTTGCACTTGGTCCTCTCTCTGCTTGGAAGATTCTCCTCCCAGTTATCCACGTGGTTCACTCCCTCACCTTCTTCCGAGTTTTGCTCAAATGTCACCTTCCAGGTTTTGACTGTCTTGATTACCCTACTTAAAATTGCAACTTCCCTCAATCCCTGAATTGTCTTCATCACGCTCATGACTACCTAATATACGGTTTACTCTGCTTAATTTATGTTGTTCATTGCCAGTCTCATGCTACTTAAGTTCCATGAGAACAGATATTTGTTCTGTTCACCGCTGTATCCTCAGGGCCAACAACAGTGCTGGTATGTAGACGTGGCTCAAAGGGTTATTTGATTAATGAATAAACAGAGAAATTCTCAGTTTCCTGCTAGTGTGCCTTCCACACTGAATACTGCTAATCCTCTTCTAGATCTCAGTAAATTCGCAGGTAAAAGTATCAAGTCAGGATTTAGTAACATTAAACCAAAATGTTTTGCTTTCATTCACTTTTTAACTACTTTTTAAGATACTGAGTTTCTATGTGCTCTTGTAACCGTTTTTAACTTAATACATGTTTTTAAGGTTAAAAAGTGAGTTTAAGAAAAACGTTAATAATCTACAGTGGGACTAACAGAAACATGGCAAAAATAGGGAAAGGGGTGCCTGAATGACTGAAGGCTAAGAACTCTCTTAGGGTCGAATGGTCAGATAAAATACAGGACACCCAGTTACACAATTATTTTTTTAGCATGTGCCCCAAATATTGCATGGCACACAACTGCACTAAGAAATTACTCCTTATCTGAAGACCTATTTTAAATAGTCATCCTTTTGTTTTTGGCTTTTTCCTAAATCTGACAACAAAGAAATTACTTCGAGCTTCTTGTCGCTTTCGTTTAGCTCTATTCCTACAAACTAGTTGAACTCTTGTCCTATCCACAAACTGAGTGGCTTTTATGTCTCTGTGGAGCAGTATTGAAGAAGAACGTTCTAAATGTCGAAGGGACAGAGGTCCACACGGTATTTTGGGAGGGGAAGGTCCCTGGCAGCTCAGGACTAGCAGCCTTGCTGCATTAGACCGGGTCGGGGGGAGGTAAGGAGGAGGGGAGAGGGGAGGGGTTCCGGGCCCAGCTGCGTTTCCCAACCTCTCAGACACCTGCTCAGCGGAGGCCAAGGCTCGGCAGCCCCTTTCCGGCCCTTACCAATGTTGCCTTCGATGGAGAGCCTTCGGGGCTCGCGCCCCGCGTGCAGGCCCCTGGAGAGGGGCACGCCCCCGAGGGAGGTCTGAGACATGGAACTGCACAGTGCGCGCAGCAGCCTTACAAACAGCCTGCCTGAGATCATCCTACCCAGGAACCGCGCCACCAGCCCTTCCGCACAAAGCACTTCCGCTTCTGCTGCTGCCCCCCACGCGCTTTGGCGCACCTCTGACGTCAAGAGACCGTCAGGCAGGAAGTGGGTGGGGTTGATCTGACTGAGAAGGTGGGGCCAAAGGGACCTCTTTCTTCTCGCGTTGTTTGTAGAGAAGCGTTGTGAGAGTCTGGTTTGGGATGAGGGAGAAGTTTGTTGATAACTGAACTTTCAAGGGCGTGATTAGCCTTTGTATATTTGCTCTATGGGAAATAACATTTCAAAAGAACTATAATAATTCCATCACCTTTGCATAATTCTCATAAGTAAAGACAAATCAAAATAATTGTAATTTCAAACAAGCTTCCCCCCCCAGGTGTTTGTTGTCTGGTGTTTATTAAATTGGACTGTTTTAAGTAGGAAAATGATTCCAAGTGATAATTTACACAGATGAACTTTTTCCCATTCCTTGCAACGCAGCAGCCCAGTGCAGGCACATTATTTAATAAAGCAACAAAAGAATTCGATTACATCCCACCTCCTACTTTGTCTCTTGAATGAATAAATAAACGTTCGCTCAAAAGATTTGCACAGTAGCCAAAAATTCCATTAGAATAAAGTGGGTGGAGGCTCGGATGTGACTGGAACTGGTTTGAACTTGATAGATTGGGTTCTGTGGGCGTGACAACAGCGGGGGTGAGGAGCGGGGAGGGTGTGAAGTGATGGGTCTTCTGAACGGGATTTGTGAAAGGAAGAGTCTGGGTAGAGAGAAACTAGCAAGCTGGTGTATAAAACTGGTGTCCTGCTGTCGGTGGACAACTGCTCTGCAGAGCAGGGCCAGTTCTGAGCTGCTGCCATTGGGTGAGGCCCTGATTGGCTTTATCCTGCCGCACTCAAATGTCTCAACGACCTCAGATTGATGACATGTTGTCTGGGGGTGCTTACACCTTTCACGCTTAGGCCCCAAGAGGCAACAGGCAAACCCGCATTCAGGCACCACTCTGAGGTGAGAGTTTTTAGGAAACAGCGACCTGGGTGCAAAGGGGTGGGGAGAGGTCAGTAGCCCGGACACCTGTCTTGAAGCTGTTTGCATAGCAAGCACAACCTGGGAATCAACCCCTTTTCCCTACATTGATGTTTATAATAATGGTTGAAGTTACATTTATATATTAAAAACGTTATTTTAAAAATTAGATTGTAAATTTATTTAGGATAATCTGGGTGGAGCAATGAAGTCTGTCCCATCCCCCACCCCTCTTCCCACAGCCACCTCCGTGTAAAATCACTACTTACATTATTTTACTTATGTAAACCCAGACTTGGAAAATATTCAGGCAAAAAAGTTTGAGAGGTTCTCTGGGCCCCCATGTTTTCACTGCTTCATTGCCCTCGGGGTCTCTCTGAAGGTTAAATGAGGAAGTTGTCAGCAGATTTATGTGCAGACAGGGAACTAACCCGCTCCTCAGTTACTATTTTTTAAAAACTTTAGTGAAATATAGTATGTAGTGAAGAAAAGAGTATGAATCATAAGTGCACAGTTTAATGAAAATTTTCACAAACCAAATACACACCTTTGTTACCTGGATTCAGATCAAGAAATAGAGCACTGCCAGCATCTCCAGAATCCACTTTCTAGCCACTTACTACCCCTCCCTCACCCAAAGGTAACCGATAGCCTGAGTTCTAACAGCAGACGTTAGTTTTGCCTGTTCCTTATATAAATGAAATTATATAGAGTACTAATTTCATTCAACATAATATCTGCGAGATTACTATATATTATACCTGTAGTTGTACTTTATTCATTCTCATTGCTGGGCAGTGTTTCACTATGTCACTCAACCACAAAGTTTTTTATCCATTCTACTATTGAGGGACATTTGAGAGTTTCTAGATTTGGGTTATTATGAATAGCATTGCTATGAATATTCTTGAATATGTGTTATGGTAAAAATAAATAGATGATTTTCTTGGGTAGATACTTATGAGCATAACTGCTATGTGACAGGCTATTTGTATGCTCAACTTCAGTAAATATTCCTAAATAAGAAATAGATCCACAGTGACTGTACCAGTCGACACTGCTACCAGCAATGACTGAGCACATGCTCTGGTTCCACATTCTTACCAACAGTTGGTATTGTCAGTTTTTTTCATTTTATTCATTCTGCTGTATATAATGGTATCTTCTTATAGTTTTATCTCATATTATCCTGATGAGTAATGAAGTAAGACACCTTTTCATGTTTATTGACCATTTTAGTAGCCTCTGTTGTGAAGGACCTGTTCAAATCCTGTGCCTGTCTTTCTATTGTCTTTTACTCACTGTTATTGTTCATTATATATTTTGCATATGAGTCCTTTATGAATATTTTCTCTCTGTTTCTTGCTTCTAAAAGTGTTAAGATTTTTGATGTATTGTGTGAAGTAAAAAACTAAAATGCTTTTTGTCTGTCAGTTATCTCAATATTAGCAATAATTCTTCTATTCCCCTTCATTTCTTTATGCTTCTTTTATTGTTATATCATGCATAAAAATTTAGTATCTTTCTTGGTCTGAATTCCAAATTCCTAGAAGAGAGAAACTGTTTGGCCCAGCTGTGCCCAAAAGACAGGGTCTCATGGAACAAACAGGAGTGTTAGGTCCCCACACATATGTGGGAGGAAGAAGGGCAATTAAAGGGACCTTTGTTGCCTGACCCGTGTGGTTCTCTTAGTTGGGTGTCATCCTGCAAAGCAAAAGGCCACCTGATTGATTCCTGGTTGGTGCACATGACTGGATTGAGGTTCAGTCCCCAGTTGGGGCGCATACAAGGGTCAATGAATAGATGTTTCTCACATTGATGATTCTCTCCCTCTCTTACCCTGTCTCTAAAAATAAATAAATAAAATATTAAAAAAAATTAAGGAATGGTCATGAGCAAGGAAGACACATAAAAAGGATGGTGATCAGTTCCTCCTAGAAGTAGTAAACAGGGTGTTATCATTGCACCTCAGGTGTGGGCCAGAGGTCAGAAAGTAGTGGCAATTTGGTAAGCAGAATTATGTCCCACTTGCCGGAGGAATGGGTCCATTTCCTGCTCCTGAGGGATTGTCAGACATCTGCAGGAGTTTATGAGTAAGAGCTGATTATCTTACATGAATTCTAGCCATTCAGTATCATTCCTTCATCCAATGTTTACTGAGTATGTACTACATACCATGCACCCTGCTTAGTCCTTGGAGTACAGTTCTGAAGAAATTATTATTTTCAAATGTTGTAAGTGCTGTTGTGATAAATAAAATACTGACTCATATATACAACACTGCTTATGCATCCATTAAAAATGTGACCCTGACTTTCCTCTGCTGCTTGGATGTCTGGTCAGTTACATTCTCATGTACATTAAAGAAATTCTGATATGCTGGATGAAAGGGTAAAGCCAGAGCCATTTGCTGTTGTGGCACCATTTGCCCAGCAGGCCTATGACCTTGTTAAACATGACTGCCGTTTTATTCTTCTCAGCTTGTCCCCAGGACTGGAAATTACTGTAAAGCAGGAACATAACTAACTGTTTCCTACAGCCACAGGTAAAAGAAAACATTGGAATAAACTGCAGCCCCTGTTACAATGTCCTAACAGCCTAGAGGCCACACAACAGCAACCTCCTCACCATTTTTAATCCAATTACAATCCAATAAAAATGAAAAGCCCCACCCCTCAATGCTGCGGTGTGTCACTCCACACCAGGTCCCTCTCCTTTCTTGGAGAGTGAATAAAAACCTTATTCTTTACATTTTCTTCTCTTTGTGAATTCTTTCACAGCCTACATCACTGACCACCCTAACACTGGATTATGCTAACTCAAGTTGGTGAGGCTGGGCAGTACACTTGCAGAATCCCCTGCTGATAGGGCTGGCTGTGAGTTAGGGTTGGCCAAAAGAGGACCTAGTGATATTTGGAAGGCATATGGGAGCCTCATCAACTCCTCTGGGGAGATCTCTGTTGTCAGATACTGTGACAGACAGATGCGCCTGCAGATAGAGCCCAGCTAGTCCTCGAGACCTTAGTGACTCCTCTCTAATCATGCCATAATTCCCTCCTGATCTGTACTTCCCCAGCTCCTCTCACCTGTGAGTAGTCTCATTTCTCTTTTTTAAAGATTATTTATTTATTTATTTTTAGAGGGAGGGGAAGGGAGAAAGAGAAGGAAACATTGATGCGAGAGAGAAACATGGATCAGTTGCTTCTCACACCTCTCATATGCACCCAAACCGGGGACTTGGCCCACAACCCAGGCATACGCCTTGCCTGGGAATCAAACTGGCAACTTCTTGGTTCGCAGGCTAGCACTCAATCTGGTGAGCCACCCCAGCCAGGGTTGAGTAGTCATATTTCTAATAACTCCTTTATTTCTGCAATGTGCATGGTGGCTCTATTCCCCTGAATGAACTGACTGATATACCTCATCATAAAGAGGGATATACAAGGAGGTGATTAAGAGTGTGGGCTCTGGATTCAGACAGCCAGGGGTGAAGATTAAGAATGATAGTTCACAGGCAACTTTTTAACACAATGCATGCCACATAGCTACCACCCAATAGACATTATATAATAGGTAATGGCTCCTTCAGCTTGGCCCTCAGTGCCTGGGACATAATTTCCATTTATTTTTCGTATATTTCCTGTTGGATTTTCACTCTTTTTAAGCCATTATAGCCAATCTACTAAATAATTTTATGACAGCACTTCTTGAAGTGGGGCAAGACCAGATGGAGGAGGGAAGAGCATGTCCAGTCATCTTCCCCTTCTTTCCCCATATGGAGATTCCAGTGTGCCCCTCTATAGCTGGGAGGATCAGTGCTCCACATCTCCATGGCTCCCTGTGTGCATGTGAGCACCCTCCAACCTCCTCTCTGTGCTTTCTCTCCCAAGAGCCAGTGCCTGCAGCTATTCTTTGCAGGACTGCCCTAAGCCCACTGGAGCTCTTTCCCTTCACAAGAGGAAAGCCTGGGACTTGATGTCCAGGGTGTACCTTCACTGACAGGTGGCTGTGAAAGCCCAGCTCATTGCCTGAAGTTAGGCTTATGCTCCAGAGCTCACTGGGGACAGCTGAAACCATGCCTGAGATGTCCCCTGCTGAGCTTCCTCCTCTTTCCTGTCATGCCTCTTCCACTCTGCTCACGGGTTTCCCCTTCGAGTACTTCCTCAATAAATCACTTGCACGAGGATCCTGATTTTAGAGTCTGTTTCTGGGAAGCCCTTCCTGAGACATGCAAATAAGTCTTCCAGGGTGTGTGTGAAAACAAACCTCTCCACTTCATCTCCAGAGGGAAATTGAGAGATGGTGGAGGAGGAGTGTCTGGTGTTGAGGTATCTGCACTTCCACTGGGTTCCAATGTCTCCAAACAGGTATTCCTGGGAAGGCTCATGGACCAGGTGGGATCTGCTCAGGAGCATCCAAAATGGGACTTGGAGAGGTGGAGAGAGTGAAAAGTACACCAGGCAGAAGTAAGAACCTAGTTCTGCCATTAACTAGCTAGGTGACAGAGTTAACTAGTAAAGTAGCTATAAAATGGGAATGATACTAGTTCCTGCCTCATAGGGCTATGGTAAGGATTAAATGAGGAAATCCATGTAGAGCTCTTAATCTAATGCCTACCATATTGTAAACCTTCAATCTATGTTAGCCATTATTCCTATCCTTTATTTGCTCATGTTAGTTTGTGTGTGCTTCTGTTTCACCTCAAATCATTGTCTTATATATATGTCTGTTTCCCACTTTATGCAATGAGACTGTGAAATCATCTTTGTGGGGTACATAAATTCCATGTGGCCTTACCCAGTAATTATGGATTTATTTACCAAAAATTTAGTAAATACTTGTGAAGTTAATTAAACATAATTAACCAAAGACAGGGAATGGGGATGGGGAGTGTGAGAGAGAAGAAGAAGAAGAAGAAGAGGAAGAGGAAGAAGAAGAGGAGGGAGGGGGAGGGAGGGGAAGGGGAGGGGAGAGGGAGGGGAGGGGGAGGAGGAGAAGGAGAAGAAGAAGAAGGAAGAGGAGGAGGGGAGGGAGGGGGAGGGGAGAGGGAGGGGAAGGGGTAGGAGAAGGAGCATAGGAGGAGGGGGAGGAGGAAGAGGAAGAAGAAGAAGAGGACTTCGAGCCAAGCAGAGGTATAGGTAGGTACACTTTGCCTCCTTGCAAAACCAAAGGAAGGACAACAACAAAATTAAAAACAAAAAATAACCAGAACTGCCAGAAAATAGCACTGTATGGAAGTCCCACAACCAAGGAATTAAAGAAGAAACACTCATTTGGGCAGGTAGGAGGGGCGGAGACTGGCAGCCAGGGTAGAGAGAATACTCAATAAGGGGGAGGCTGGCAGATGGGTGGTCCCACAGGCAGTCCCACATTTGCATGTGGATAACTGGGAGGAACAACTGGGGAGTGAGACAGACCGCACAACCCAGGGTTCTGTCGCTGGGAAATAATGCTTCAAAACCTCTAGCAGTAAAAACCTGTGGGGGTTGCAGCAGGAGTAACTCCCAGTCTCACTGGAGAGTTCATTGGAGAGACTCACAAGGTCCTAGAACATACACAAACCCACCAACCCTGGAATTAGCACTAGAAAGGCCCAATTTGCTTGTGGGTAGCAGGGAGAAGTTACTGAAAGCCAGCCAAGAGCTGAGCAAGCAGCATTGTTCCCTCTTTGACACCTCCCCTACATATAGCACCATAAGGCAGCAAAGAGGGTTGCCCTGCCCTGGTATTCACCTAAGGCTTTGCCCCTTACAATGTAATAGGCACATAGAGACAGAAAAAATATGGCCCAGGTAAAAGAACAGATCAAACCTCCAAAAAATAGAACTAAGTGATGAAGAGATAGCCACTGGAGGAAGAAAAAGGAAGAAGAGATGAAGGGTAGAAAAAAATATTCTTTCTGAATGTGCTACCACTTTCTTGATAAGCCTATGTTTCCCTTTCTATTTGTATTCTCTGCACATCATCCTTGAGTAGAAGGACTTACATCTCTGAAAGTCCTTGTTTCTTACCCCCACCACCTGCATCATCTAGCCTTAAACTCATGTTCAAGGAAAGAGAATCAAGGTGCTGTAGTAGGAATACTAACTTTATAGTCATCTACATTTGGAGTTTAATCTTGGTTCTGCGTGATCTTCAGTAAGTCCTTAACTTCTCTAAGCCTCAATTTCCTCATCTGTAATATGGAGTTAATAATATAATAGTACCTATCTCACAGGTTCACATGTGGATTAGCAATAAGGTGTGAAAATTTGTCCATACTGTGTGTGAGACACAGCATGGGGTGGGGAGGGAGGAAGAGCTTCACACAGAGAAGACAGACTTGCAGGTTTTAATGTTTCATGATTGGTAACAGCAGTCTCAAGGAGATCTCCCGAGAATCTATTCTGACTTTAGAAGCACTTCCTGTGGACAATGGAGGGCCCTGCCTCATCATACTCTGGCTTGCTGATCCACATCTGCTGGAAGGTGGAGAGAGAGGCCAGGATGGAGCCTCCAATCCAGACTGAGTACTTCCGCTCCGGGGGAGCAATAATCTGCAAAGAGCAAAAGTGGTGAATAACGATCAGTCCCCAAAGGAATAGGAAGATGATTCAGGAATCATCTCATCACACTGCTGGGCTGCCCCAGAAAAAGGACAGACTCCATGGTCAGTCAGAAAGTAACAGGGTGAAACTTGTGGTAGATTGAATTATTGCTCAAATCTTCACTACCCCCACCCCCATAGGAAGAGTGTAGTGTTCTACCATGTGACTTTGGGTTCAGTTCTGCATTTGCTTGGCCAATGAAATGTTAGCAGACGTGACCCAAACAGGAGCTTGAAATGTGCTTTAGGCATGTAGTTGGGCATACTTTCCTGTGCCTCTGCCAACTTCATGAAAGGAACTTCCTTTGGAAGCTGCTGGCCCTTTGGCTTGGGTCCCATAATGAGAGATATGGACCTGACCTGAGCTGGTTGGATCTGCAGAGCTGACTAACCAAGCCTGACCTACATCAGCTGACTTCCAACTGACCTGCAGGTACACGAGCAATACACGCTAATTGTTATGTACCCTGTGATCTCAGGTGTTGCTTGTTACTCAGCAATAGCTGACCAATACAAACATATATGGGGGATGTGCTGTTCTGTTCTTGCCTGGAGTTGATTGCATGAGCAGCTCAGGTTGGACTCCCTCCATTCCTGAGTGTGAGCCAGTCTACTCAGACCCTGTCTTGAGCTATATCTGTTGACAGCCACTTGC
This sequence comes from Tonatia bakeri, assembly GCA_004024845.1. Lineage (NCBI taxonomy): Eukaryota > Metazoa > Chordata > Mammalia > Chiroptera > Phyllostomidae > Tonatia > Tonatia bakeri. The sequence goes on from PVIA01007248.1 coordinate 46,101, forward strand.
ATCTGGGAAGTTCTTAAATTCATACATACATTATTCATTCTTGTCACTGAGCTCAGCATTTAGAAATTGGTTGTCCTGTCAAACAACTTTGAATTCCACCTAAAAGTAGATCCAGAAGGACTGAGATTCTTCAACTAATTTCTCAGATTCTGAAGAGTCTAAGAATTTAGTGCTAGAACAATCCAGAAACTAAACTGATTATTTTGTCTCCTTAAAATCTCTATATATATTTCTTAATTTCCAGAGGCTATGGAATTGCAGAATAGGAAGGGCCTTTAGAAATTATCTTGTTTGGGCAGACCAAAGTCACCCCATCAATCCTTGAATAGATACCTCAAGGACTGGCACAGACACTAAGAAGGTAAGTGATTTTATTGCTGGGCAGTTCTAGTTGTGAGAAAACTCTGGGCTATCTTGGGCTAGAGGTCCTCAATCTCAGCCACCCACCCCCACCCTATATTCCTTCTTTCAGTCCTCGAGCCTTCAGTCCTCAAGGTTTGCTTCCTCTCCCCCAGGCTTGCTTCCTTTCCCCCAGCTCTTCTACACAAATCCTGCTGTCCAATTTGGCTGGGATGCTGATACATGCACAGGCTTTCCGCCCACCTCCACCACCTTTGTTCGCTCTATTTCCCCTGCCTGGAGTGCCTTTTTCTCTCCTCTCATTTAAGTCACCCTTTCGTCAATCATATCTACTAATTAGATCCTAGACTCCTTGAGGACCAGCAAATATTGTTAAACTCAGGACGGTGGTTCATAAATTGGGATATGCATCAAATCACTGGTGTTTGTTTATCATTATAGGTGGTGGGACTGAGGTGATTCCAGTTCAGCCTCAGACCTGATGAACTGGAATCTGGGGGTGAGGCTAGGTGTGGTATCCTGACACGTAGTCCTGGTCAAAAGCCACATGTGGCAGGCTTCAGTATCTCCAGGTGAGGAGAGGAGCCCGCAGGTTCTCACCTGTGTTCTGGTGGCCTGCTTTGCTTCCCTGTGCTGAGCAAAACCTGCTAGGCAGAAGGAAGGCCTGGGACAGCCTTCCTTTGCAAAGAAGTTTCTTGGAATACTGACATAGAGAATATACTTCCTCGGATCAGGTCTACTCCCCAGAGAACAACTTTATTGTGACATTTTGTAACTTTCAACGTATTTGTTATCTTTATTCTGTTCCCAACTCTTTCTAAACCCATTAGCAGCAAAGTTTCTAGAAGCCCTTAAAAAGGACTATGTTATTGATTGCTTGGGGACCAGAGGCTGGGTAGAAGCAGTAAGACAAGTGGGCTCCCATTCTGCCGGGGCCTGCGAGGTGAGAAACCCTGGTGAGAAGCAGTGCAGGAAGGGCAGTAGCCAAGCCGGGCCGACAGGCTGTCCAGGAATCAAGGAATGTCCTCATGAATTGGAACCAGCAGCCTGCCCCATGGCCAGACCTGATCTCTTTGAAAACGTCATCCTCCTTTGGGGTAACACCCAACTCCTTTTTAAAGTTTGGAGATGCCGTAGTGTCCCTCCTTCTTTTCTTCCTCTCTATTTCTCTCTTGATTTCCTCCTCAACCAGCTCCATATTCTCTTCATCCCAAATTCTTTCACCTCCTTCTTACATGACATCAGGTGGTTATGTTTGAGAGCTCATGCTAAGAGTGTCTCTGACTTATCAGCACCCAAGGAACGTAACTCCACAAGGCGAAATGTGTCCCAGACCAGAATGTGTCCCTGAATCCAGGAGACTGCTGAGCTACAGGCCTGTCAGCTCAACTCTGAGCATCTCACAAGTAGACAGATCACTGTGCAAAGAACAAGATGGAGGGAACTGGGTGAAGACCCACCTTGATCTTCATGGTGCTGGGGGCCAGGGCTGTAATCTCCTTCTGCATCCTGTCAGCAATGCCGGGGTACATGGTAGTACCCCCAGAGAGGACATTGTTGGCATATAGGTCCTTGCGGATGTCAATGTCACACTTCATGATGGAATTGTAGGTTGTTTCATGAATTCCGGCGGACTCCATGCCTAGTAGAAATCATAGTATATAGTCAACATTCATCCTTCACAAACACTAGCACCTTCAGCTCCTCAAGTGACCCTTCTGTTGTTGCACCTACCCTAGTTTGGACCCTTAATTAACTCATAAATGGATTACAAGATCAGACCCTTTAACTAGTTAATATCTTGCCTTTAGTTTCCCTTTGTTATGATTGGTGTTTCACACTGCTGCCTGAGGTGTGTTTCTAAAGGACCACTTGCATTGCATCATCTCTTTTCACAGCTTGTTTGAGATATAATTCACATGCTGTAATGTTCACCCTTTTAAAGTATACAGAAGTTTTTAGTATAATCACAGAGTTATGCAACTATTATCACAATGTAATTTTAGAACATTTTTGACACCCCTAAAAGAAGCCCCATGTTTATTAGTGGACACTCCTATTTCCCTCTTTACCCTACCCCAGCTCTAGGCAACCATTACTCTACTTTCTGTCTCCATCGCTTTGCCTGCTCTGGGCATTTCATGTAAATGGACTCATGCACTCTGCGGCTTTTTGTGTCTGGCTTGTTTCACTTAGCATGTTTTCAAGGTTCATCCACGTTATGGCAGGTATCAGTACTTCATTGTTTTTTATTGCCATATAATATTACACTCTGTGGATGATCCATTACATCATTTTTGATAGTCCTTCAGTGCCTACAGGCTGACATTTAACTTCCTTAGCCTGGCACTAAGACCTTCTCACATGCCAAACCAGCTCATGCCCACCTACCTGGCCCCCTCATCTCTAGTCTTTTCTCCATGTGATATAATTCCACACAATAAATAGAATCTTCTTAAAATGCAAACTTGACCTTGCTACACCACTGCTTAAAAGCTTTCAGGGGATATTCATTGCTGATATGATTAACCCCACAATCTTTGTGTGGTCCAGCTATTCACTGCAGTTTCTTGTGTGTGCAAACGCATGACACATGTGCACACACATACACACATGTGCACACACAGAATTCTTTCATCATGTCCTAAATCATTTCACACCTACATGCCTTTGCACATACCATTCCATTGGCTTTGAATGCCATTCCCTACTCTGCACCTTTTCCATCCCCAGATACTATAAAATAAAATGATACTTATTCTTCACAGTTCTGTTCAAATATTCACCTTCCCTAAGAAGCCCTCCTTGGTTTAGATAAGAGAATACTCTTATCTAATCCTTGTTGCAATACTATTTAGTAGGTACTATCATTGTTTCGACTTTACAAATCAGGTAACTGAGGGTTAAAGAAGGTCACATGTCTAAAGCGACAGGGCTTGAAGAGGCAGGGTCAGGACTTAAAACCAAGGTCTGACTCCCAAGTCTGTCCTGTTTACTACTGTAAACTTCAGCCATATGACCTAAATGCTGAGCAATCCAAGAAGTGTTTTGTTTATTAACCTCATTCTTAGTTTCATATTATATCCCTCTCTTGCTTTATTTTGATTTCCTTACTCTTTTATTTAAAATTAGATTTTATCTAGTTGTATTGTTTACATATTTTTGGCTCTTTCTGGAAAAATATGGGCTAGGTATAACAATAAACGTGTGCATGACTCCTGCTGTTTCTCCTCCATTCCTTGCCCCCCAACCCTGCCCCGTGCCCTCCTGATTGGCAGGACTGTGGGCAGCACCTCACCAATGAAGGAAGGCTGGAAGAGGGTCTCAGGGCATCGGAAGCGCTCATTGCCAATGGTGATGACCTGCCCATCTGGCAGCTCATAGCTCTTCTCCAGGGAGGAAGAGGAAGCTGCTGTAGCCATCTCATTCTCAAAATCTAGGGCCACATAGCACAGCTTCTCCTTGATGTCTCTCACAATTTCTCGCTCAGCTGCAAAGAGTGGAAATGACAGAGAGCAGATACTCAGTTCCGTTAGTTTGGTTGTGCCATTTGATCTCTATGAAAACCTCCTTCTTACTTCTTTGGATTCAGTACTAGAATGAAAGTTAATTTTTCTCTTTTTAAAAAAGATTTTAATTATTTTTTAGAGAGAAGGGCAGGGAGGAAGAAAGAGAGAGAGAGAGAAACATTGATCAGTTGTCTCTCATGTACCCGTGACCGGGGACCTGGCCTGCAACCCAGGCATGTGCCCTTGACTGGGAACTGAACCAGCAACCCTTTGGTTCGTGGCCAACACTCAACCCACTGAGGCACACCAGCTATGGTGAATGTTAATTTTTTCATTCCTGTTTCTCAAGTGGGAGGTCAAAGTCTTGATTCCCAAGCAAAGCATTGCACAGGCTTTTCTCCTTGCTGTCTTCACTCTGCCCTGACCACACTGCAGGCCTTCCTGAGGGCCTGGCCGGACACATTTCCAGTCTTGATGTAGGTTTATATGTCGTGATCTCACAGAATCTAGGAAGGCCCCTATCTAAATACTCTCTTTCCCAGGGTGCCCACTAAGGCATGATAGCTTCCCCTTAGATATTCAGACCTTATGTATTCTAAGTGTCCTCAGACAAATTATAAATGCCCCTAGTTAATGAAATGTGTCACCAGATCTTACTACCATTCAGCACTATTAAAAACTAGGTCCTATCTGGTGTGGACATGGACAGAGGCAGCAGGTCCCTTGGGAAGGAGGGGATGCTGTGAAAAGGCACTCGAAGAGGGCTCAGCTGAGTGCTGCTTAGGATAAGTAGGCCTAAGCCTTGTCCCCCTCCTCAGGTGTATTGGTTGGGAACCTTCCTCCTTGAATACGGTTACCTTGACTTTCTGGTTTTGTCCAGAGGCCCAGCCCTAGGCCAGGGCCTCCCTACATACCCCAAGATAGTTGGAGGATACAGAGCTACAGCCTTCTCATTAGTCCTGGGAACTTCTGGTCCTAGATCAGATTTGGTGTTTTGAGCTGAGCTCAGAATCAGTAAAGGGGCTGGATACCTGTGGTCACAAAGGAATAGCCTCTCTCTGTGAGGATCTTCATGAGGTAGTCTGTGAGGTCGCGGCCTGCCAGGTCAAGGCGCATGATGGCATGAGGCAATGCATAACCCTCATAGATGGGGACATTGTGGGTGACACCATCCCCTGAATCCAGGACGATGCCTATGGACAGAAGGATAGGACCTATGAAAACCTTTCTTGTCTTTCATCTATCTCTTTCTGGGACCATTTACCAATGAGCTTCAATTACTATATTTTCTTTAGCAGCTGAGAAAATTCATTCTCCATGAGAATAACCAATCATATTTTTGTACACATCAATTTATTCTTCCAAATGAGACTACAGCCTACAGGGAAGCAAGTGCAATGTCTCCTCTTCTCATACTACTTGAAACACTGTCACAATGATGCACACTTGCATTGAAGAATGCGATGCACACATTCTTTAAATGAGACAGGATAATTTGTACATCTTTCAGGTATCAAACACATGTGTGCATGCACGTGGAATGTTAGATCTGAAAGAGACTATAAAAACCAGCCAATTAAAAAAAAATTAACATTCTCTGCTATCAAAAGTTTTAGTAAACCATAAAGGGAAATAAGCTTTCTCAGCTTGATAAGAAAACTCTCTTGATCCTACAGCTACATCATAATTGATGGGAAAACATAATACTGATATTTTATTATTATTATTTACTATAGTCACGGGTGTTTTAGCCCATGCAATAAGACACAAAATGGAAATAAAAAGTATTATTACCAGAAGGAAATAGAATTGTCATTATTTGTACATGATGTGGTTGTTACCTAGAAGACCCAAGAGAATCAACTGAAAAATGACTAACGCTAATAAGATGGTTTTATAAGAACCAGAGGTAAAATAAATATCCAGGGACGAGTAGCTTACTCTTGTACAAAGATGTTGATCATAGCACATTTTATAATAAAAAATAAAAATTTGAGACAACCTACAGGCCCAGCAACTGACAAATGGTAAAATGAATAAGTTATGGAACCATCGTAATGATTACCACGTGGCCATTCAACATGACATTTACAACAAAATCAAGTGCAAAGCACAGGATACAAAACTGTATATACCCCGTACTTCCTTATTACTGTCCTTATCGCCTGGGGTGAAAGGATTTTTTACTTTTGTCTCTCCCCCACTAGACTGTTACCTCCATAATGGCAGGGTCTGTCTTATTTGTCAGTTGTGCAGTGCTCGGCACATGGTGGGCAGGATTGGAAAATACTGATGGATGAATGAATGAATGGACATATCAATGAAGACATGAATGAATATTAGTAAAAAACAAAGACAAAAAATACATGTTGGAATGATGTTCATGGAAGTTGTCGAGTCCCAATTAAACACTGTTTTATTTTGAAGCTCCCTCCATTTTCCTGAGCACCTTTCTGTACCAAGGACACGTACTTGCATATTCACCATCACAGTTTTTGCTGTTGCCGCTTCCTGAGCAGAAACATTCCACTAGAAGGTGTGTATCAGCTCTAGCACTGACTACTGTGAGGGAAACGGCCCTTGATGGGTGTACTACTCACAGTTTGTTCATGTGAACTCTTTCCACCTGTCCCTGGCATACTTTCATCCACATGACTTCCTTTCTGTTATCCCAAAGTAAGGTTTTCCCTGGCCTTTGGCTGTCCCTTTAATTCTTCTGAGCAGGAACCCCTTTCCTTTCCTACCTCTGAAGTCTGAAAGGGAACAGATGATGACAACAGGGCTACCTACCTGTTGTGCGGCCAGAAGCATAGAGGGAGAGCACAGCCTGAATGGCGACGTACATGGCAGGGACATTGAAGGTTTCAAACATGATCTGAAAGGACAATGCAGAATTAGACTGTCTGGCAGAAATAGCAGCACCTTTTGGTCTAAAGGATAGTTTCGAATCTTATTAAGGGCTGAAAATAATGCCTATTTACCTGACTCCCTCCTCCCATAGGACCTGGCATGGACTATGCACATAACAGGTTCTCCAAAAAATTTTGTCACACTGATGTGTGAGTGGGAGAAAGGGTCTGGCTGAGCATCCATGTTGTGTTCTTGTGCCAGTGCGCAAGCCTGGCTGGCCTCTTACCTGGGTCATCTTCTCCCTGTTTGCCTTGGGATTTAGGGGGGCCTCCGTGAGCAGGGTAGGGTGTTCCTCTGGTGCTACCCGCAGCTCATTGTAGAAGGAGTGGTGCCAGATCTGTTTGGGACAGAAGTCAGATGAGTCCAGCAGACTCCCAGTGGGCTGGAAAATTCCAGTTGACATGCCTACCCCAGGAGAGTAGAGCACAGGTGAGAATTATCAGCCCTGGGAATTTCTAATTGAAGGTCAGAGGTTATATTGCTTCTCAATGAGGCCCTAGACAGGACTCAGATCTGGGGCTAATCTACTTAACGTGTTATTTCTGTCTGAACTTTCCTTCTTTCTCCTGCATTGTGCCCTGGGGGGCCTGATCTGTTATATCTGTGTTTCTTGCTTTCTGGCCTCTGGCTACGTTTGGCTGATAGAAGATACCAGGAAGAGGTTGGAGAGTGAGAGGAGGGGGAGAAGAGGTCAGCGGGTTTCTCTTGGAAATAGTCCAGCCTTTCTAGAGTGCTGCTCGTGTTTGGTGGCCCCACTTTCAGGACTCCGGCTCTCACAAAGTTTTACTGAAATTGCTACCGCCCAACATAGGGGGTGTTAAGAGCTTCCCTCTCTTGCTAGTAGTTGGGTGCCTTGACATCCCTTTCTGGTTCCCTAATTCTGCTCACACCTTTCAAGCACCAACTAAGTGTATGCTGTCTCCGGTGGGGAAACCAACAGTCACACTCAAACCTTCCCTGTATATGTGTATTATTGATCTGGCTGGTGGTTTGGAGCAGGGTTTCTCAACCTCAGCACTTTGTTTTACGTTGGATAATCCCTTGTTGCAAGGGGCTGACCTAAGCATTACAGGACATGTAGCAGCATCCCTGGCCCCACCCACTAGGTCTCCAGCTTGTGACAGGCAGGAAACATCTCCAAACGTTGCCAAATGCTCACCGGGAGGCAAAATCGCCCCAGTGGAGAACCACCGTTTTAAAGGAAGGTGTTTCTTCCCTCTGAGTCAGGTCCCTCTGCAGTGATCCAGGACCACAAAGCAGGGTGTTTTTGTTGTTGTTGCTGTTGTTTGTTTGTTTTAACTTCAGCAGCATTTGGCAAAGAGTGCCAGAGACTAGGGCTTTGATCTCCTCAGAGGTGGGGCACAGGATCATTTGATTCTATTGCACCCACATATTTATGGACCCCTGGCTTTGTGTTAGGGCAGAGCTAAATGTGAGAAGGGTAGATATGAAACAGACATGGCCCCTAGATCTTAGTTCCAGTCTGGAGGGGAGAAAGACAGGCAAAAAGACAAAATACAAAGACATCTGCACTTTAAGCGAAGGACGAATCAGAAGCAGTTCATTCACTGGTGGATTTAGATGGCCCTGAAGGTGAAGGAATTCTGCAGAGGCTGAGAAGGGCACCGAAGGCAGAGAAAATGGCACAAGCAGAGGCCCTGGACTGTGGAAGTTTCACAAGTGACATGAAGGAGATGACAGTCTGAAGAAGGTGATGTCAGCTTTTCTTAAATGAGGCCCCCAGGTGTCTTCTATCAGCTTCACCTGAGATAACTGTTACGGAGGCAGGTCCCGAGGCACACCCCAGATCTGTCACTCAGAATCTTTGAGTGGGACTTGAACATCTATCTGTACTTCATTTTACTGGAGTTTTTTTTTAATAAAGTACTTAAAAAAATATCAATAAAGTTAAAATTAGAAAAGAATATTTTTAAGAGGAATGAAAACCTCCCATATTTCAATTACCGTATAATAAACAGCTAACATTTTGGCTTTTTTTTCTTTTTCCTAATATTTCACCTCTATGTATTTTCAAATTTATCACTGTTACTATTTATTTTTATATACTTTTATTTATTTATTTATTATATTATTATTAGCCCTGGCTAGGTGGCTCAGTCGGTTGCAGCCTTGTCCCATACACCAAAAGATTGTGGGTTTGATCTCCAGTCAGGGTGCACATGGAAGGCAACCAATTGATGTTTCTCTCTCTCTCTCTCTGCCCCCCTCCCTTCCTTTCTCTTAAAATCCATAAACATATCCTCAGGTGAGGGTTAAAAAATACTATTATTGTACTTTTATATTCAATTTTGTTTCCTGACACTTTTTAGTTAATATATTAACTAAATATATTAACTAAATATTAATGTAAATATTTTTTCATAGTAAATATTTATTTATTTATTTTTAAAAAGATTTTATTTATTTATTTTTAGAGAGGGAAGGGATGGGGGGGAGAGAGAGAGAGAGAGACAGAGAGGGAGAGAAACATCAGTGTGTGGTTGCTGGGGGACATGGCCTGCAACCTAGGCATGTGCCCTGACTGGGAATCGAACCTGCGATGCCTGGTTCGCAGCCCGTGTCAATCCACTGAGCTACACCAGCCAGGGCTAGTAAATATTTATTTTTAGACATTGAACATGTATTTTTAATGCTGATATAATATTTCACTTTATATCATCATATATTTAATCACATTACTGTTTGTGTGATCTCTTCCATTTTTATTTATAAATAGTCCTGTGATAGCTATCTTTGTGCATATTACAGTTTCTTTTTTCCGTTCAGATTGTTTTCCAAAGAAAAGAATTTTAACAGTGGATTACAGGCTAAAGAATACGGCAATTGTACGACTTTTTGATTTTTACTTCCAACAAAGAGGTTAAGTAACTCTTCATTCCAGAATAAGAAAGTGCCCCTCTCATCCTAACCTGGGTTCAGTGCTCTTGCTCTTAAAATATTAAAGGATTTTATAGATAAAAATACCTAGTTTCACTTTGACTCTTTTGTTTCAAAAGAGTTTAAATTTCTTCAGATTTGCAACTTTTTATAATTTTTATTTGGGAAATTACCTGTTTATACTCTTTGTCCGGTGGAGACTTTGTATCTTTATTCATCGATTTGCACTAGCCATTTGTATTAATCCTCCAATGCGCTTGTGAATATTTTTTGTAATTTGTTATTTGCCTTTTAAATTTGGTTTTATTTTTTACATGCTAGGAGTTATCATTTTTTGTTTTTAAAGATGTTTATTTATTTATTTTTAGAGAGAGGAGAAGGGAGGGAGAAGAGGAAGAGCAATATCAATGTGTTGTTGACTCTTGTATGCCCCCTACTGGGGACCTGACCTGCAACCCAGGCATGTACCCTGACTGGGAATCAAACCAGCCACCTTTTGATTCATAGGCGAGTGCTCAACCCACTGAGCCACACTTACCAGGGCAGAAATTACAATTTTTAAGAGATCACATCTGTCATTCTTTTTCTCTATGGCTTCTTTCACTAGAAATTTGATAAATACACTTATTATATTATATTTTTTAATATTTGAATCTTTATATTTAACTTTTATATTCAGTTGATATGTGTTTGGTGAGATAATATGAAGTAATAAACAATAAACAATATTCCTCACCCTCCAAATAAGTAATCAGTTGTCCCAGAATAATTCATTGAGTAATCTTTTTCTGGTATTAGAAGTTTCATTTATCATGCATTTTCTCTTTATCTTTGTGCTGGTATGAAATTGTTTTAATTTTTATAACTCTATATTTTAATAATTGGATATGGCAAGTGTCCTCATAGTTTTTCTTATTCATTTTGTTCTCACAAATTTTATCTTATTTCTTTCTTTGAATGTACCTTATACTTATCTTGCATAATTAAAAATTGTGATTTTTTGAAGTTAAATTTATAGAAGCAGAGAATAAAATGGCACAAGAGTTAGCAGGAGGTGGAGGGGTTGGAGAACCGATGAAGAGAGGCCGGTCAAGGGGAGCAAAGTCTCAGTGATGTAGGAGAAAATTAACTCTGGGATTAATACGTAGCATGGCGACTGTAGGTAACAGTGCTGTACTTACCCACGTCACATTGGCTAAGAAAGTAAAATCAGTTGTTCTCAGTACAAGAAAAAAACCTATGTGAGGTGATAGGAATGTTAATTAGCTTGAATGTGGTGACTGTTACACACACACACACACACACACATATATATATACACACACACATATATATATATCAAATCATCAAATTGTGCCTTAGATGCATACAATTTGAAAATTGTGAGATTTTTATTGAAATGGCAATGAGCCCCTAAATTAATTTTAGAAGATTTGACAGCTTTATCTTGTTCTGTTTTTCTTTTAAGGCACATAATACATTTTTAGGGGTTTCTTTAAAGAGTTCATATAGTTACTGCTATGAATAAAATGTTTGTGTTACATTTTTGAATTATACATTGCTAGATATATACAAATTGTATATGCCATCTATTGAACATTAACGATGTTCCATGCCTTGAGATTGTACTAAATATTTACCTAATTCAATCTACAAAGCAACCTAGTGAAGAAAGTATTTTTATCTCCACAAATGAGGAAACCAAGACTTGGGGGAAGAATTTGCTCCTAGATCTCCCTGTCATTGACTTGTGTCTGTGTTCTTAACGGTTCTGCCGTGTGAAGCAAGCGTTATTCTATTTTACCTATTTATCTCACATCCAGAGTGCCTGAATCTAGGGTTTAGAGAAAAGTATTTTGAACCACAGATTTCAAATCAACCTTCTTTATTCCCAGTGGCAGTCTGCTCAATGAGCCTCTATTACATTTCAAAAGGCAATCACTGCAAAGCAAGCACTCTCAGACAACTGTCAGCGGAATTTATCAAAAGAATATTAAAAAGGCTCTATTAGCATTTTGCACACATGATTTTGTTGATCACAAACTGCCATTTAAAACTGTCCCTTCCCCACATTTTCTTACACAAAAAAGCTGCTAGAAACCCCGATGGATTCTTACTTAGAATTTTCATTAGGGAATCATCATAATGCAGTATCAATGCACCTATCTGAGGTCATGGCAGAGAAAAGAAAAAGGAGAGAAGCTATTTGCCTCTTTCCGGGCAGGAGCAGCACCTGAAAGAAGGCATAAGCACTGGCTGGAGAGGAGGCTGTGCGAAAGGATGAAGCTGGGAACTAGGCAGGACCAGGTCCTCAGGTGCCAGGCAGAAAGTTAGGAACCTGCTGTGGCTCCTGAGGAGCTACTGAAGATTCTTGATGAGGTAAATGAAGTGATCTGATTTATTTCTAGAAAGATAAGCTGTGCAGCAGTGTAGGGAATTGATTGGGTGAGTGAAACAGGAGACAAAGAAATCAGTCAGGAAGCCAGTGCAAGAGTCCTATGCAATATCAGCATCTTGATTGAGTATGGCCATGGGGACAGACAGGAAGAAAAGAAGGGCTCAAAAAACATTTTAGAGGAAGAGCTGACAGGGCACAGAGGGCTGTGGGATATGAGGGTCACGATGATGTATTGCCATTAAAATGAGCATGTTAAAGGGGGAGTTCACCAATACCTTCTCCATGTCGTCCCAGTTGGTGATGATGCCGTGCTCAATGGGGTATTTGAGAGTCAGGATCCCTCGCTTGCTCTGAGCCTCATCCCCCACGTAGCTGTCTTTCTGGCCCATTCCCACCATTACACCCTGCAACACAAAAGAGGAGAGATATGAATTGGCCGAGGGCTCCCCTCAGCGGAACTCAGGCATCAGAGGGTTTCTGAGGAAAGATGAAGACAGGAAAACTGTCCTTCCCCAGGAAGCAGAACAGCAGGAGATAAGGGTGAGGCAGATACCAGTGAATAAGGATGTGATAAGGAGAGAAAGTGGAGGATATCTTGTGGGCTTATGTCTCTTCTTTCTCTTAAGACGATGTCACTTTCTGAGAGAGAGAAAGCATGGTCCCTCCATGTACTTCCTCTGCTTACTTCACACACATGCACACGCGCGTGCACACACACACACCCCTTATACTTGCCCTCCTCATATGCCCTATGCTCATGCTTTAAACCCCTAAATCTTTGCTCCTGCTGTTCTTTCCAAATGCTAAGATCCTCTTTAGCTTCAACTGCCTTTTTCCTACAAAGTCTTCCCCTTCCTTTGTCTCTCCATTCAGGTTTAATCTCTCTCTCTCCTGGTGAAATATTTTGTCTATGATCTCAAATCAGTTGTGGGTGTATCTTCACAGAGTATAAATTGCTTAAAGGCAAGGGACTTGTTTAATTGCATATATATTTTTTAAAGATCTTTTCCAAACCTAGCAATCCTAAAGACTTAAGCCAGACATAATACCATCATTGATGTTTGATAGATGATTTTGGTTCTGTGTATTTCTATTTAAAGGGGCCTTCTCTATTAGTTAATCAGAAAATAGGACCCCACCCTCAACACACACACACACACACACACCCTTATACTCGCACATACACACTCATACTCTGTCACACGCACATTCATTCTCTCTCTCAATCACACATACACACATAAGCACAGTTCAGCATGGTCTCCACAATGCTGTGCTTACTCCTAGTGACTCAAATCCTTGTGGCCAGATGAGCACACACCTGGTGGCGAGGGCGGCCCACGATGGAAGGAAAAACAGCTCGGGGGGCGTCATCTCCTGCGAAGCCAGCCTTGCACAGGCCAGAGCCATTGTCACACACAAGCGCAGTGGTTTCCTCTTCACACATGGTGAGTGTGGCCAAGTGAACTGGGGGCTGGAGCACCTTGGGGGTTGGGGCAGAAGAGAACTAGTCAGCCAATTGTCAAAAACATGCTGGAGACAGTCTTCTTGACTTAGGGGCCTGACTCCACCTGCAGCCAGGGCCCAGTTTCAGGAGGCACAAGCGTGGACCTGGCCTCCCAGTCCCTGGCAGTTGGGCCTCTTTCCTCTGCTGCACCTATATGGACTGAATTGTATACCCCTACATTCATATGCTGAAATTCTAACCTGCAGTAACTCGGGGTATGACTGTATTTGTGGATAAGGCCTTTAAAGAGGTAATTTAAATAAAATGAGGCCATTCATCCAATATAACTAGTCCAATAGGATGGGTGTGTTTATAAGAAGAGGCAATTGGGACAGAGATGTGCAGAGGGAAGACCACGTGAAGAGGGAGCAAGAGGGTAGCCATCGACAAGCCAAGGAGAGAGGCTTCAGAAGAAACCAGCCCTGCCAGCACCTTGATCTGGGACTTCTAGCCTCCAGCACTGTGAATAAATACATTTCTGTTGTGTAAGCTGCCCAGTCTGTGATAGTTTGTTATGGAAGTTTTAGCAGACTCATCTGCCTGCCTCTGGAGACCTAAAATGGCTACAAAGCTTTAATCCAACAGAGAGAATCTTAAAAGACTTGAAGATTAGGAAAGGAGTTGAAAAAAATGTGCAGAATACATAACAAAGGATTTATATAAAGAACTCTTATGAATCAATAAGGAAGGAGTAAATAGCTCAAAAAAACCCCCCCAAAGATGATGAATATGTAACTGTCAGAAAAGGAAGTGCAAACACCCAACGATCATATGACAAGACACACAGCCTCACCAGTCATCAGGGAAGAGCAGGTGAAGTAAGACCTTTTTAACCCACTGTAGTGTTAAGATTCCAAGTCTTATAATAGGTGTTGGCAAAAGTGTGGAAAAACTGGCACTCTTTTGAGAAACACACAATTGGAAATTACCCAAAAGTCCACAGTATGGGGTACTGTCCTAAAGTTAAGAGAAGAGCCAGGCCTGTGTTTATGGACTCACGTGGCTAGATTTCTCAACCATTCTAGAATGTACAGCATAAAACCATTTCTGTACCTTCTTTTTAAAACAAAAAACTCCCCAAGATCATGTATTTTTCACAGTATTCTATTTGTGGATATAAACACAGCAAAAAGTCCTGGAAAAAAGTCTGATTGTAGTGATTACCTCCGGAGGGGGGAAGGGGCTGCGAGAGGGGGCGCTGGGTCACAGCTGTAGGGTTTTAAATTTTTACAGGGAGACTCTATTCATGAATAGTTTACAATTAAAATCAACATAATATATCATTAAGGAAAAAATGTGTAGTAGGTATAGGGGAGACATACAGTCGTAAGTGTAGAAGCTCCTGGGGAAGAGAGGGCAGCCTGAGAGGAGAGGAAAGAAGTTTACCCGGACAGACAAGCCTCACTGCCCCCTGCTGCTTCACATGGAGAAAGCACAGAAGTCCCTCCTCCCTCGATGCTACTTGACCTGGAGCAGCTGCTGAGTGAGTAGGGAATTCATTTTGCCAACATCTGTTGAAGGTTTTCTTTTTTGGGGGCGGGGGGGAGGTTGAAAGACAACATCTGACAAAATTTTGGCACTTAGTGATAAAAGAGATGCAACAGACACTCAGGAGACAGCAGATGGCCTTCTAGCCTGGGAGGCGCTGGGTGGGAGAGTGGGAATGGGAATGGGAAGGGTCCTAGCTAAGGGGATGGGAAGGCCAGCTTCCAGGAGTCCAGGGAAAGAGGCCCAAGGTGTGGAAGGAGAAGGTGATGGTGGCAAAGGAAGCCCCAGTTAAGTTTCATGCAAGATGTGAGGCCACAGGAGGGGAAAAAGATGGACGCTATGGGAACCTGTGGCCTTGGCCCATCAACGGCTATGTGCTGAAACGGACAGTGAAGACGATGACCAAAGCAAAGAGGAGACAGAGCCACAAGCCTGTGAATACGAGGTCAGAAGGGCTAAGTAGAGACTGGGCAGAAGCTTATTAACAAAAATTGAAGACTAAAAGGAAGCCCTTTTCTGTTGTGTTTGAAGCACTGCGCACACCGGGGGAAAGGCCCACTGTGACTACTGAGTCCAGTTCTTCTTCTGTCTCTGTTCATCCTTATGACCTCCGCTGGCCACGGAGATCAAGTCCCAGCTCTCCAGCTTGGCCCACAGGGCCATCAGGGTCTGACCCCGGCCTGTGTCTCCAGGCTCATCTGCCCTCCCGCCCTGTCTCATGCTTTTTACATGTGGAGGTTTGTTGCCCTCCTCCCCCATTCAATGAACTGTGTCACTTCCTCTTCCTTCTGAACTTTTACACCCTGGGTCTGGAAGATCCTCTCCCTACCTGTTTGCTACTCCTGTCACCTGTCAGACCTCTGTGTTGACACTGCATTTTCATGAGGCCTCTCTGGCCAGTGGTCTTAGTTAATGACCCCTCCTCTTTGCCACGCAGCACCTTGAACTTGCATGGGGGAATGATCAGCTCTGCATGTCCTGCCTCACGCATAGCTCTGTAAAGACAGAGGCTGGGTCTGCCTGATTCCCCAGTGATCCTTCAGCGTGCCTAACATAATGTCTGGCACAGAGTGGACTCTTAAATGTTTGTTATCAAAATGGATGAGTGAATGAATCAGTGGCTGTCAAGGAGAAAGGTTTTCAGGACAACAAAGGAAGGACAAACATTGGTAAGAAGAATCAAGGTCTGAGGTGAAATGGTGATAAGGAAAGCACTCAGCTTCTCAGAACAGTCCTGTCTCTGGGTCTGAACAGCTTCTGGATTGTAGAGAAGATCCCCCAACCTCCTATCATCTTGGAAGAATGGAGAAGTGAGGAGATGGTAGGAGACTGGAGGTGGGCAAATGTTTAATGTTCAAAAGAGAAAGAAGGCAGATCTCTAAAACCTCAGGTAATCCTGATATGCAAGTTAGTTAGGTTTCCAGAGGCACTGTTAAAGAAGGCAATTTTAAAGAAACCGCAGTTTCTTATATTTGGTCATTGTTTACCAAGAGCCAATGTCATCAGAGTAACAGCCCTCTGTTTTGGCTCTCAGGACCACGGGGCAGGAGAAGGTGGAAGACATTGACCTTAACTGGATCTTGGCACCTGACAAGGTCTCCTGTGACATCCCTATTGGTAAAGCCAAGTGGGCTGAACAATAAATCAGTTATTTGTAGCTGCCTAAATTAGTCACTGAAATGTGTTAATTGATGGATCAACATCAACCTGGAGACAGTGATGTGCCTTAGGCTCTGCTCTTGTTTTATTTTTTTATGTGACATTTTAATAAATGAGCTGGATTAAAATACAGAGTGCATGCTGATAACTTCCAGATAAAACAGACTGAGGAGAGAATAATATTAAATATGTTGGAAGGAAGAACCAAAATCCAAAGCAGATCTTAAAAAGCAGAGAAAATAAGCTAAATCTAGTAAGATTAAATTTAACAGGACAAACATGAGGTTCTGCACGCGAGTCTAAATAACCAAACTTTGAAAGCTCTGGCTGAGCCTCTCTGAGCGGGACTTGGGGTCTCGCTGACAGTCGAGGGTGTGCTGAGTCCCGGATGAAAGCTCACCCCGCCTCTGGCTGGAGAGCCGTGGCCCGGGCCTGGGGCCACCCTTAACAGAAAAAGTGTGGGAAAATGGCTTGTATTCACTGCTGATGTGTCAAAATGTACAACTTTTTGGATGGGGAATTTGTAAGTACAATTCAAAGCCTTAAAATGAACATGTATCTTTTGTGTATAATGTACAGGGTGGGCAGAAGTAGGTTTACAGTTGTGAGTATGTGAAACCCAGAGTTTATTCTTGTATTATTACTTATTAATTATTGTATTACTTTCCATATGAACAATTGTATATATCTTTTGATATAAAAATGTGTATGTCTTTTGACTCTGCAAAGACACTTCTAGGGATTTATCCTTGGGAAGCACTTAGGGGCAAGTGAAACGATTTGGCCAGGAACCAGTTTATCACAGCTTTGTGGAAAATAACCAAGATGAGAAACAACTTTAATATTGAAAGGTTATTGAATGATAAATTGATTTGTAAACTAACTGCCAGAAACCTCCGTACAATGGAGAGAGCAGAATATTTAATGCAATGGAAAAGGTACAGCTGCTTTGTTATGTGAAACACAGCAGTGTATTCCTGTTTCCATTTCTGGAAAATAAATGTTCTTTTCCCCTTTTTAGAAAATAAAAGTCTTTTTAATTAAATGGGGCCCCTTTACATATATTATCTATTCAATGCTCTCGAAAGCTCTGAAGGAAGGTATTTTTGTTTCCATTTTACAGATTTGGAAACCAAGTGTCTGAGAAAGGAAAGAACTTAACCCAATGTCTCCTAGCCAGGCAGAGGCAGGGCTGGCAGATTCCGTAGCCTGGACCTGCACCTTCCTCGCCACCTTAGCGAAACTCTCATAACTTCTCCATGTTTGGTGTTTTTGCTTCCGCTTCTCTGTCTCTCTAGAGCTGTTGGCAGCAAATGCCCTAAAACAAAAAGGTCTGCGTTCTTGTCGCTCTCTGACTCTCTGGGCTCCTCCGATGCCAGGATTATGTCTACATTTATGTTTACAGCCCCTGTATCTATTTCAGTGTTTTGCACATAGTAGGTGCTCAATTAATGTTGGTTGACAACCTCACCACCTGAACAACCCCTCCCAGACCTGGCCTGTGCTTCCCCTGGTGTCCCTGGGGTCCCACAATCCAGTATCATGACAACATGGTCACATGGGCCTGATTTAAAACCATGCAGGGACAGTTTTCTCTACAGAAACTGTTCAGCGAAGTCATGTTTCCATGTTCTAGCAGAGGTCCACCTTGAGCGGAAAGCAACCTTGAAAACTAGTAGGTAGCCAAGAGGCAAAGCCACACCTCTGTGACTGTCTTGCTCTAGGGTCCCCTCAGCACTTCTCTCTCTCATGTGTGATTTATAGTTCAAGCCTGTGTGGCTTTTCAGTGAATCCTTCTGTGTCCCCCTGAATCCTCCCCCACGCAGAAGGAGAGTGTTGGACTTCGTTTCCCAGCAGCTGAGGCAAGCCACAGAGCACCTTAAAGTTGTCAACAACACCGTTCTGCAACACTTGGGTGGATTTAAATCTACTTTCTCCAAGGCAGACCCAGATGAAAAGTGGGAAGGCGAAGCAGGGTCAGGGCTGCTGGCCTGGAGTTGGAGCCTCCGCGGGGCCCCACGCTGCCCTGGGAACTAGGGTTTTACGGTGGAGCCAGACTCTCCTGGAATGTCTCTGTCGGGAGAAACTCTACACCCTCCTCAGCTGCCTGCTGGTAACTTGTGGCTAGACTCGAGCATGTCAGCTGAACCAGAGCCAAAGGCACTGTGGTTTCCCGGGGTCACAACCGCTTTGCACTGGCAGAGAGCTGAGCGAAACTTTCTGGCTCTGTCAGCATGTACTACATCTGGGCTTCATTGAGGATTTCATGAACTTAGAAACACAGCTCCCCTCTCCTCCCCAACGGTGGCCAAAATCCAAACACATAATGAACGTGAAGAATTGGCTAGGCCTGGCCAGGTAGCTCATTTGGTTAGAGTGTCTTCCTGGTGAGCCAAGGTTGCAGGTTTGATCCCTGGTCAGGGCACATACAGGAAGCAACCAATGAATGCATAACTAAGTGCAACAACAAATCGGTCTCTCTCTAAAATCAGTAAATAAAAAATTAAAAAAGAAAACAAATTTGCCCACTCACTTATCTCTTGCCCCCCTCCTCCAGGCAACTATGAAGAGAGAGGCGTTAAATCCCCTCCCTGCCACTCGGAAGGTTTGGCCTCAGAGTTCCCTCTGCCTTCCTTTCTGTGCCCTTCTCCCCTCTTCAGGCACCCCCCACCCCCACCCACGGTCCGGTCCCATGGTTCCTGCTCTGGCCTTCAGTTTCCTCAACTATGAAGTGGAAACCCTGACATCTATCTCTCAAGGAGATGGACCAAATAAAATAATGGAAATAAAGTGATTTAAAATTGTAAATCAGTGTCAGCGATTTAAGGCCTCTTTGTGTGTGGCCCATGGGCTAAGAATGGTTTTGACAAAGCCTAATGTATTTACCATCAGGCCCTCTTCATGAAAAGTTTGTCAATCTCTGTTGTAAAGGGCTGCAAAAATAATTCTTATTATCTCTCCTACTCTTCTTCACCAGAACTTGCTCCCTAGATGAGGTCTGTTGAATATTGGATGGAGCTGAATGAGCCACTTCACAAATCAATCATGATTGCACGTTGAATTTATGCCAGTTTCCAAAGACATTTTGGTAATTAGCAGGAAGTTTCAACCCTAAAAGGAAGGCCTCTCAGATGGCGAGACTTCAAACAATAGTTGGGGAAATATTTTTGGGCAAAGACTTTAAATGACATGGAAGCAGCAGCCTGTTGTAATGTGAACGCACACACATACACTCGTATGGTCAAAAAGCCTGGCGGAGCGAAATCATTCCATGAAAAACATTCCTTCAGCAGAAAACTCTAGCAGCACCTCTAATTAACTTTGGGGTACCTGGGCTTGGTTGATATATACTAATTGCATTTAAAATGACTGGTGAGTGATATTTCTGGTCCTCAGGATTCTGCTCTTTGGATCTGCTCTGCAGGCTCTTACCTGGGCCTCTCGTTCACTCTCCTGGCTCAGTCCAGACTCTCTCCTAGCCTCCTGCTGCGCATCTGCAACCCATGCCCCTGGCACCTCAACTCCACCTCCAGGACTGCTCTCCTCGTCACCGCCCTCTAAACCAGGACTGCTCCTCAGTGAAGCGCACCACCCGCCCTGGAGCCTACACCCTGACTCCTCCCTCCTCCCTCCCAACCAATCCCCAGGGTGTCTTAATTCTATCTCCATGCCACCCTGCATGACACCCGTGGATCACTGCACATGGCAGTAGCACTCTTGCCCTGTTCCAGTTCCCTCTCCTCACAGCTGTCAGAGCAGCCCCTTCCAAAGGCAGAGATCTCTTGCTGTCACCTTTCTGTAGTCCTCCATTGCTCAGTCCTTCAGTGTAATGTATAAAGCCCTGACAATCCAGCCCTGCCCACCCCTCTGTCCTTATCTCTCCCTGCTTCCTGAGTTGAAGTCTAAATTCAGAGGAGTTTAGCTACTTAAAGAATCCCAAAGACCATGCTTCCTCTCTACCTGGACCACCCCAACTCCAGGACCCAGCTCAGGCACCCCTTCCTCCAGGAAGCCTTCCCTGATAACTCCTAGACTGGGTGAAAGGCTTCTCCTAGAGACCTTTAGACATTTATTTACTCCATGCTTCTCTTCTATTTTTCTGCCTCTCACAATGATTACAGAAGTCCCTATACTGTCCCTAAGGAGCTGGGACAGTGTCTTGTACATAGTAAATGCTCAGTAAATGCTGGTGGAATGAACAAAGGGAATGAGGGAAAAAATCATGATTCAAGGTCAGGATGTCATGTTGCCTATCTTGGTTTCCCAGGCCTGGCATGTAGAATCACTGTTCCTTACAGTTTCTCCAGTACCCATTCTTCTTTGTCACAAGGTGGGAAGCTCTCTTTTCAGCCCAACGGATAACCTTGAAGTCTAAACCCATTAAAAAAAATAAAAGCAAGCACTCAGGGCCTCCCTAAGAAAAGTGTCTCAGATCTGCAGCCTCAGCATCACCTGGGAGCTTACTAGGAACACAAATTAGTGGGCCCTGCCCCAGCCCCCTGAATCAGAATCTGGGGTGGGGTGTAGGGCAGTCTGTGTTTTAACAAGCTCTCCAGGTGTTTTTGTTTTGATTTGTTTTAGAGAGAGAGGGGAAGGGGGAGAGAGGGAGGGAAACATGGATGTGAGAGAGAAATATCGACTAGTTGCCTCTTGTAAGCGCCAAAACCCGCAATGTGCTCTGACTGGGAATTGAACTGGCGACCTTTCACTTTGTGGGATGACGCCAAACCAACTGAGCCACACAAGTCAGAGCTCCAGGTGATTTTTAAAGTTTGAGCAATTGGCATCAGGCCCTCATAGTTCTGAGCTGAGAACTTTATACATGTATTATCTTGTTTAATCTTCACAATAGCACTACCAAGTAGGTAATATTACTATTGCTCCCATTTTGCAGGAGAGTAAATTGAGGTCACTCAGTAAATTTGGTAGCTGGCTGTCTGCTCCCAAGGCCTGCACCACTAAACCACCTGCCTCAGCTGTGAAGAGAAGGTAGCAACTCTGATCATGAAGTGCAAATTGCCAGACTAAAGTTACCGATGGTTCATTGGACATCCCCGTACAGAGGCTGCTCTGAACCTGCTCTGCCACCAGTGCGGGCGAGCCTCCTGGGTTCCCTACCTCAGAGTCCTGCCCTGCAGCCCCTCAGTCTCATCTTCCTCTTAATTGTTTGTGCACATGTGTCTGTCCATGTGTGTGTGTGCACGGGGGAGGGGCGGTGGCATTGTCAGGTGGTTTCACAGCTGGGTGTGTCTCTTGGACAAGCTGCTTAACTTCTTCAGGCCTCAGTGTCCTCATCAGAGAGTGAATTCGGTGGCTCCTATGTTCCCTCCAGCCCTCAATCTGCTTGATGCCACAGAACACTTGCTCCTACCCCACCCCTGACTTCCCACCCCCCCACCCCGTGACTCCAGAGCCTTCGAGGCCTGAGAAAAGTTTCTGTTCGCCTCAGCCAAGCACAAATCAGAGGATAGTGCAACCCGCAGAGGGCTGAAGAAAATACACTCTTATTCCCAACCCAGACATCCCACAGACACTGGGGCCATGGTCATCTTTGATTCAAACACTCTCAGAAGAAGCGGGTTTTTTGAAAAGCACCCGCTCACCTAAGACAGTCTCTCCCAGACATTTGGAGCTGTGACAAAGGACATGAGAGTGTAGATCCATACTGCTCCTGGCAGCAGGGTGAGTAGAGACTCACGTGTAAAATCCCACCCATCACCCAGTTATGAGGGCAGGGAGCACCCATCTGGCCTCAGAAAGCCCCTGCCCCAGAATGCCCGCTGGCCAGAAAGGCCTTTTTCTGGCAGGCAGCAGGGTGCTTGCAGGGCACTGCTGTCCACTGAGGGCCTTGACGTGTGCGACCTGGGCCAGCGTCACGTCACAGGGGCCAGGCCAATGGAGGCGCCTCCTGTGGCCAGGGGGCCAGGCAGCCCTATGCAGGAAGAGCCCGCAGAAGCTACAGTGTACTCACCAAATGTATGAGAGGTCCTTCTCCCAGGGACTGAGGGCTGGTGTGTCTGGCATAAGTGCCAGAGCAATATAAAACCCCAGAGGCGGATCTTCTTTAAACAGAGTCCCTAAAAAGGCCAGCTGACGGTGTGTTAGCAATATTACCATATAAGGTGTTTTTTTCAATAAATCGGCCTTGGGGGGTGGGGAAGGGGGGCTGGGTAGAGTGAATTATCATTAGAAAAATGTATGCAGAAGGACTTGAGTGGCAACACCCCTGGTGCTGGTGGATTTGTTCCTTTTATGTTGTACTCACATAAACAAGTCTCACACCAGGCCTTATAAGCTGCCCAGAGTGAGGCCAGATGCAACCCAGCTCCTGGAGTGAGAACCATACCAAGAATGGCAGTGGGCCTCCTCCCTCCGTGCCTCCGTTCCTCAGGCCTGAAGCCTGCCATTCTGGGTCAGCCTAGGGCACCTGTGCAGTGTCCCCACAGTGGATGCAATTGTGCCTGGTCTGGTGCAAGCCCAGGACAGCTAACAGCTGAAGGGAAATGCCATCCACACCTGGGAAAGATATCCCCTATGTCCTACTGACCTGCTGCCCCTCACACAAGCTTCTAAGCCCTGGGCTAATTCACTTGGGGTTCTAGGACATCTTAAGCTGCTTCCGAAACTTCACTGCCTCCTACTTTTCCTTTCTAGATTCCCTCTAGCAGTCCCTAAGTACAGGGAGTTACAGAACAAGGGAGCTACCTTAGGGTTGAGGCACAGCTAGCAAGACTCAGAAACTTATAGAACTTTCCACGGCCCTGTGGTTCTTGCTTTTTTTTTTTTTGTAATTCACGTACTCTCCCCAGGTAGCTATCGCCTCTCCCACTCCATTAGCTACCAGCTCTGTGGCAATTACCTTCGATTCCACATTCCCACTGTCCCAATACCTTGTGCCTGGCACAGACTAAAATTACTGACTGTCCAGTGGACATCCCCACACAGAGGATGCTCCAAAACAATGCTGCCCTGCCATTAGCGTGGGCGAGCCTTCCTGGTTTCCACCCTCAGAGTCCTTTCCCTTGGCCTTTTAAGCTAGAACCCCCAAGTCAGTCTGACTCCTCGCTCCCCCTCATGCTCCACAACCACCTGGGCAGCTTTCTTGGTGGCTCTCCGCTCAGAAAATGCCTCCTGCTCTGCATCTTCCCTTCTGGCCCTTCTGGTCCATCCATGCTGGCCTTATTCTGCTTCAAGCTCTGGTTGTGTCTGGCTTGGAGCCACCATGGCTCCCTGACCGGCCTTCCTGACTCTGCCCCATCTTCAAACCCAGTGGTTCCCCAAGTGTGGTCTCCAGGCCCATTGGAAGGCAGCAACATAACCTGGGATGGTATTAGAAACACAGATTCTCAGGCCTTACTGGGACAGATTGAATCAGAAATCCTGGGGGTAAGGAGTGTCCGCTATGGGTGTTTTACAAAACTGCCCCACCCTGGTGCCTAGAATATCTACCCTTTGCCAGAAGAAAGTTGCACTGATCACCTGTGGAAGGTGTCTTGGCACCTTAGGGGACTCAGTCAGGGCTTAGGAGCTTGTGTGAGGGGCAGCAGGTGAGCAGGACACAGGAGATTTCTCCTCCAGGTATGATGGCATTTCCCTTTGGCCTTTAGCTGTCTTGGACTTACACGAGCCCAGGCATGGCTGCACCCACTTTGGGGACACTGCATGGGAGTTCTGGCTGGTTTGGTGTGTCCCGGAGCAAAGGCTTGGCGCAGGTGTGTCTTTCCTATTAACTTGGGACTAAGAGGGGCGGAGGTATGGGTAAGGGGTGCCCGCTGCAGAGAGCCCAGAGGAAAGATTAGGGAAGGCTTTACATGAGGGCTCGTGCTCGTCCCCTTAGAGAAGGGACACTGTAGCTATCATGACAGGTACTTCCTCATCTTTTGACCACTGCCCTGAGTGCTTAGACTTAAGCCTAAACTCCAGGCCTCTTGGGAAGCTTTTCTGAGCCTCTCAGGTCTTTGGACAAGCCTTCCCGAGGTTGATGGGGGCACCCCGAGCAGCCGCTGAGGTGGGAGCTGTCCAGCAGGGACGGAGTGCTGTCAGTCCTGACTGGCTGAAGCAGCTAAGAGCTAGTGCCCAGACCCTGAGTCCCTCCTCCCCACAGTTGCCCTCCTCAGGTGGGTGGGGACAGGGTGGCAGTCTGTCTTGCCCTGATCAGGGACCTAGAGGGGTATATTTTCCACCATTGTGTCAGGGTTGGTTCCACTCCCTTCTAATCATTCCACTCTGTGGCCAGGAGGACTGCCACACCTTGGTCGGTACCATCAGCTGAGAAACGACAGAGCCTGTAGCCAAGGGGGACGGTTGTAATTCAGGGTCCACAGAGCTCAGGCTCTGTGACCGAGTCAAGTGAAACCCTTAGGCAGGGCCACACTGGAAGAAGAAGAGTTGTCTTGGGCCACACATTAAATACATTGTGACACACAGTGGCAAAAACAAAAAAAAAAATCTCATAGTGTTTTATGTAAATTTACGGTTTGGTGTTGGGCTGCATTCATAGCCATCCTGGGCTGCATGGGCTGTGGGTTGGACACCCCTGTTAGGGAACGCTTGGGGAGCAGGAGTCCGCCTTGACTTTGACGGAGAGGACGAGGCAGGCTAAAGCAGATGCCAAGTACTCTTTCTTTCTCATATGAACAAACCACCCTTGATGTTTCTTTCTTTCTTTTTTTCTCCACTGCCCTCCCCCGGTGTCAAAAATCAATGCAAAAATTTAAAGAACACAAAAATGTTTATTTTAGAAAGCAAATGTGCCCTGTACCCCCACACAGACCTGTGCAGAGATGGCCACCATTAACAGTATGATGTGTTTTCTTTCAGATTTTTCTATCACTTTATATGTAACATATATATTACTTTATAAAAATGAAATTATATTATAACATATGATTTTACAACTGTTCCAGAACTTGCCATCTTCTCTTAATAACACTCTTGGGTGTTTTTCCAAATCAGTTTATATACTTTGTAAAACCCAACCATAGTTTTACACAATAGAGGTACACCATGAATCATTTAACCAATATCCTACTCATGGGTTCTTGGGTCATTTCCAGTTTTTTACTTATGCAAACATTGCTGCAATTTGTAAAACTTTGTGCATGTGAGTATATCTATATGGTAAATTAAAGTGAAATTCTTTGTTAAAGCAAGAACATTTGAAATGTTGACAGGAACGCCAAAGTGTCTTCCGAAAAGGTTGTGTGAGTTTACACTCTTGCCGGTGACATGTGCCTTCTTCACACGTTTCAGACACTGGGCGTCCCTGGTTTTGTCCAATGTGCTGATTACATCTGTCCAATGTGTTGATTACATTTGGAAACATGTCGATTTTCATGACTTGCCACTTAAGAATTGTTTGGATTTTTTCCTGATTATAAAATAATACACCCGATACATTAAAAAAGAAAACAGGTGACAACTGAGCCACAGTGTCTCTCTCTGTGCCTGAAAGGATCACGCGAAGCATCGCCAGTTATCCATCTTTGAAATCTGTTTCTAATCCAAAAGGAAACACTTAGCATTTTCTTATTTTAAAATTAAAAATTTAAATGATTTGCTAGCTAATTGGAGTGGACATGTTTGGCTTTTATTAACCTTTTGTTTTTGTCTTTCTCTGAGAGTGGCTGTTCATTTTTCTCTTAGATTGTTCACCCTTTCCTTGTTGAGTTATAAGCATTCTTGGCACATTACATTCGTGGTCCTATTAGCCTTGTTCCTGTGACAAGGTTGTGAATACTCCTCCCTTTCCCCACTCCAGCCCACTTCCCCACCGATATAACCACTGCTTTTTCTATTTTGTCTGGTAGCATTCGTGTTACTGAAGTTTAATCAAATGTCTTTCCATTTTGGTGTCTGTGTTTCATAACATCCTTAGAAAGGCCGAACACTTCTTTTTTAAGAAGTAAAATACATGTAACATAAAATTTACTACGTCAACCATTTGAGTGTTTAGTTTAGCAGTGTCAAGTGTACTCAGTTGTGCAATATCCAGACAGTTTTTGTGGGGGGGGCTCCACCCGCAGGGCACCCTTGGCCACCACAGATGAGAATAAGTCTACCAAGACATGATCTGCTTGGGGAGGAAAGGTGGCCGATCTCTCAAAGGAGAAGGGCCAAGAGCCTTTTCCTCAATGGGCTTTTATTGGGTTCATTTACACAAGAATTCAGGTAAAGCTCATTAATCATTGCCAGGCAGTAAGGATCAAACAATAGATAAGAAAGAACTCTGAGGGCCAATTGAGTCAGGGTCAGAGAGCTAAAGAGCTGTAAAACTTTGAGGAACAAACTTACTTCTTGTTTGGACCCTTATCATTTAATTGAGAGCATTCTAAACAAAGCAGTTTTCACAGGATTTTACATATTCTTTCCTAGGCCTGATTGCCTGGGGAACCCGCCCTTTCCAGCACAGGGCTGCACCACCCTCTGTCATTGTTTCAGGCTTAGGTGGAGCAAGGGAAGTAAGGCAGCCAAGAGATTAGGAGATTTCTCACAGACAATGAGGACTCAGGCTTTGTCAAAGCTGGGGGGGGCGAGGGTCCATCACCCCCTTTTGCTGTAGCCCCCAAAGTCCTTCCTTGGGGTCTCCCATGTGATTGTGCCTTAGGTCGTTCCCCCCTTTGGGAGTCTTACCTGTCGTTGGCTAACCGACCAAGCATTGGGGGCCAGGCAGGGTGAAGTAAAAGGAGCAGAAACGATGCTCCTGCCAGGGGGATAAGCTTTTGTCTCCCTGGTGGCTTACCGCCCAAGGTGGCTCCCTCAGCCTTAGCCTTGGTGGGGGTTACAGCTTCTGAAACCAGGCAGGGTGGTTCCCAACAACTTTTCATCATAAAAAATTGATACTCTGGTGGGCAAACAATGCAATATTCAGATGCCGCATTATAGAATTGTACACTTGCAACCTATATAATCTTATTAACCAATGTCAGCCCCATACATTTAATTAAAAATTCTAAGCTAGTGCATAAAAAATTTGATACTCTGTACCCGTTGAACAATAGTGCCACTTCCCCCTTTAGAGATTTTCTTTTTAAGGGTGAGTAACATTCCATTATATGCATACCCCACATTTTGCTCGGGTGAGCAAATATAGTGAGTATATAACACTACTTTATATACCACACAATTTATTTCATTTTTATTATCTTTTCTTTGTCACTAGAATGTCAGCTCCAGGAAAGCAGTAATTTCTTTTTGTTCTCTGCTCTATCCCCCATGCCTAGAGGCGGTCTGAGGCATATGGTTTCTCAATAAATATCTGCTATGTGAAGAAATAAATACATTCCACTTTTGTCACTTAAAATGTGTTAGAATTTTTTTTTCTGTGCCCATGAATATAGGTTGCTTGATTTATTTTATTGGCTGCATACATTTCACCCATCAGGAACACTTGGGTTATGTCCACGTCTTGGCTATTGTGAGTGATACCGCAATAAACATGGTGTACAAAAATTTCTTTGAGCCCCTGCTTTCAGTTCTCTTAGGTATATACCCCAAAGTGGAATTGCTGGATCTTGTGGCAATTCTGTTTCTAATTTTCTGAGGACACCCATGCTGTTTTCCACAGCGACTGCACTGTTTTACATTGCAGCCAAGGGGCACAACGGGCCCAATTTCTCTGTATCCTTACCAACACTTGTTATTTTCTCTTTATTTTTTTTTCTTTGATAGTAGACATTCTAATGGGTGTGAAGTGGTTTTAAAAAGTTAGATAGATTTTACTTTTTAACATAGTTTTAGGTTTCCAGCAAAATTGAGCAGAAAATGCAGATTTCCCATATGCCTCCTACTCCCCATCGTCAGATGCACAGCCTCCCCACCACCAACCTCCCCAACCAGAGGGGTAAATTTTACAGTCAATATACCTGCAGTGACCCCTCAGTATCATCCAAAGTCCATGGTTCACATTAGGGTTCACTCTTGTGTTGTATATTCCGTAGGTTCTGACAAATGTACAATGAACTGCATCCATCATTATAGTATCATCTGGGATGGTTTCACTGTCCTAAAATTCCTCTCTGCCCCACCTTTTCATACCTCTCTGCTCACAGCAACCCCAGGCAATCACTGGTCTTTCATTATCTCCACAGTTTTTACATTTCCAAAACGTCATGTAGCTGGAATTGTATAGTATGTAGCCTTTCCAGGTTGACTTCTTTCACTTAGTAATATGCATTGAAGTTTTCTTCATTTTTTTATGGTTTGATAACTCATTTATTTTTAGTGCTGAATAATCCATTATCTGAATGTAGCACAATTTACTCATTTTTTCACCTATTGAAGGGCATCTTAGTTGCTACCATGGAGTGCAATTCCTGGATCATATGGTGAGAGCATGTTTAGTCTTTTTTTTTTTAAGATTTTATTTGTTTATTTTTAGAGAGGGAAGGGAGGGAGGAAGAGAGAGAGAGAGAGAAACATCAATGTGCGGTTGCTGGGGGCTGTGGCCTGCAACCCAGGCATGTGCCCTGACTGGGAATCGAACCTGCGATGCTTTGGTTCCCAGCCCGTGCTCAATCCACTGAGCTATGCTAGCCAGGGTGGAGAGCATGTTTAGTCTTATAAGAAATTTCCAGACTACTTTCCACAGTGCCTGCACCATTTGCATTCCCTCAGCAATGTATGAGAGTTTCTGTTATTCCACCTTGTGGTTTTAATTTGCATTTAAGCACTTCTTTTTAATATCAAAAATTTCTCCCACTTGACAGTTGTTGATCTTTTAATTTCTTTGAGAGAAGAAAATAGCATGTATCAATTATTTAAACACTTAAAAGTTATTTTTGTCAGTTTATTTTTGTCAAAATAGAAATTCATTTATTTTATTCTGATTTAAAAAGAATATGCATTCCAAATTCAGGAAAAAAGTGTAAAATAAAGAATAAATATTCTCATCATCCAGATAACCACCATGAGCAAAAATCTTTGCAGACATTTTTCAATACATATACACACTAAAAATGGTATCTTAGTGTAAACACTACTTTTTTTTTAAGATTTTTTATTTATTTTTAGAGAGGGAAAGGAGGGAGAGAGAAAGAGAGAGAGAGAGAGAGAGAGAGGGAGGGAGAGAAACATCAATGTGTGGTTGCTGGGGGACATGGCCTGCAACCTAGGCATGTGCCCTGACTGGGAATCGAACCTGCGATGTCTGGTTCGCAGCCCACGCTCAATCCACTGAGCTACACCCGCCAAGGCTAAACACTACTTTATATACCACACAATTTATTTCATTTTTATTATCTTTTCTTTGTCACTAGAATGTCAGCTCCAGGAAAGCAGTAATTTCTTTTTGTTCTCTGCTCTATCCCCCATGCCTAGAGGCGGTCTGAGGCATATGGTTTCTCAATAAATATCTGCTATGTGAAGAAATAAATACATTCCACTTTTGTCACTTAAAATGTGTTAGAATTTTTTTTTCTGTGCCCATGAATATAGGTTGCTTGATTTATTTTATTGGCTGCATACATTTCAATTAATTGAACCAGTCCCTTACTGATTGGCTGGGTGAGTGGTTTCCAATTTATCACTATTATAGACAATACTGTGATGAGTATGTTTTTACTTATATCTGTGTATCTGGGATTATTTCCTTAGATGGTTTGAAAAGGAGAAATTTCTTAGTTAAGTAGAATGCACATTTTAATTATAAATCATTTCACTAAGCCAAACATCTAGGAAGTAACTGCAATTTATTCTCTCACTCAGGTATAGGAGTGTTCAGTTCCATACAACCCAGCTAGAGAGCATCAGACCTTTTTAATCTTCATAATCTAATACATAAAAAATAGTGCTGCACTAGATTCTAATTTGCATTGTTTGTTTATTAGTGAGTTATGCATCTTTTCTTATTTGTTGTCCATTTGTATCTGTTCTTTAGTGAACTGCCTGTTTGGGCTTTTTGCATTTCTATTAGGAGAGTGCTTAACATTTTCTTATTGATTTACAATAGTTCTTTATATAGCAAGATAGTAATTAACCTCTTATATGTTATGAATGTTGCAAATATTTATTCCTAGTTTGTCATTTCTTTTTATTTTATTTTATTTTCATAGTATCTTTTTTCCAAACAGAAGTTTTACTTATTTTTTTAAATTGAGGGAGAAAAGTACACAAATTTAACTGTGTAATGCATCTTTATATCTACACAGGCATGACCTAACCCAGGTTTTTGGGTGACCTCTCCCACTCAGTTCTCCTCCCCAGGTAAACACTGCTCTGATATAGTTTTACCTTTTATCGTGATAACGTCTCTCTGTCCTTCATGATAGTTATCTTTAGAAAAGTATTCCTCTACTCATAATTATGTAAATACTCACCTACATGTCATTCTGGCACTTTGATAATTTAATATATTATATTGAAATCCAGCTGAAATGTATTCTAATGTATTTTAAATGTATTCTAAACAATGAGATAGGGATCAAACTCTCCTTCCTTCTCTATTCCCTCAAGGGCTATTTCCCAACACCATTAGTTAATTAGCTAATATTGCCTGTAAATTAGTCAACACCCTATCCATGATTTGAAATATTCCCTCTTCCTATACTCTGCTGTCTTCCTTTATTTGTCTGTTTACTTCTGCAGCAGCAGTATCTCACCATTTAAAATATAACTCTAGGTTTTAATATCTGCCAAAGTGAATATTGCATCATCACTCTCTTTCAAACATTTCTTGGTTATTATTGCACATTTATTCTTCCAGGCAAACTTTAAAATCATTATGTGGAATTGTCATCACATACTCTGAAAAAATTTAGATCCTAATTGGATTTGCTTTGAATTTATATACTAATTTAGAAAATGTTCATATCTTTACATTGTTCAACTTTCCACTTGTGTCTTTGCATTTATTTAAGACTTTATATTCCTCAGTAACACCTCAAAGTTTTCATCATATAGATCTGCACAGTTCTGGTTTTTTAATTAGGGCTTTATATTTTTTGTTGCTACTATGTTAACATTTTTGTTATATTTTCTAACTGATTACTGACAGATAGAAAATATATATATTATATACACATGATGTATAATACATTATTATACACACATATCTAGTCATCTTGACAACTCATCAGTTTGATGTGTTTCTCTTTAGGTAGATAACATCACCTGGAAATAATATTTATTTTAAATAATATTTCTGCCTTTTATTTATTATCTTATTTTTATGTTACTATTGAGAACTTTTAGAACAACGTTTGATGTTTAACCCTTATAGTTGGCATCCTTGTCTTTAATGAGAATGTCTCTAATTATTATTCTTAACCCCATCTCTTATAACCCTCACAGTTTCTAATTCATAAATCTGAGGTGAGACCCAGGTATCTCTATTCTGTTAGTCACACAGATAGTGCTGAGGCATGTTCTCTCTTACTACACCACTGAGGGCCCTACTGCAGTGTGTCCCCAGTAAGTATTATTCTATATAATATGCATTATGTTTACATTAAGGAAGTATTATTTTATTCTAGATTTATTAAGAGTTATTAATTGGAATTAAATTAAATTAAATTTATTTAATAAAAAAATGTCTTCCCAGCATCTCGGTGACCTCCCCTCTAGCATAACGAGTGAAAAAACAAGTGTTTGAAGGCACCAGAGAACCACCCATGCAGATAGCATGTGAGAGGCCAAGTTTCTAGAGAGAGAGCAGTCATTTTGGTAACCTGACATCCTAAGCCATTTTCCTCTTGAAACATCTTTCAATATTAATGCTGCACAGGGCAGAGCCCAAGAAGTTGAGCAAGAAGCAGTAAGTAAGAGACTGAGAAGCTCGTGGCACTTTTGGCAGATGCTTCGGGCTGGGCAGAAAAATACTGGAGTTCAGAGCACTCTGTGGAGGAGTCCTGGAAACATTCCAGGCTTTCCACCAGGACCTGTGATGGTTAATTTTATTGGCAACTTAGCTAGTCCTCAGTATCCAAATATTTGGTCAAATATTAATGTTTCTGTGATTAGCATTTAAATCAGTGAACTTTGAGTAACATGGATTGTCCTCTATGTGTGGGTGGGTCTCATATAATGAGTAGATGGCCTTGATAGAAAAGGACTGATCTTCCTAGAAGAAGAGGGAATTCTGCCAACAGACTGCCTTTTTTTTTTCTTTTTATAAAAAAAATTTAATTGTTGTTCAAGTACAGTTTTCTGCCTTCTACTCCCATCCCAGCCCACCCCCACAGCCCTTCCCACCTCCCTACCATTTCCAACACCACTTGTTTTTGTCCATGTGTCCTTTATACTTGTTCCTGCAAACCTTTCCCCTTTGCCCCCCAAAATTCCCTCCCCTCTTCTGTCTGGTCACTGTCAGCCTATTCTCTATTTCAGTGTCTTTGGTTATATTTTGCTTGTTTGTTTGTTTTGTTAATTAGGTTTCTGTTAAAGGTGAGGTCTATGGTATCTGTCTTTCACCGCCTGGCTTATTTTGCTTAGCATAATGCTTTCCAGTTCCATCCGTGCTGTTGCAAAGGGTAGGAGCTCCTTCTTTCTTTCTGCTGCATAGAATTCCATTATGTAAATGTACCATAGCTTTTTGATCCATTCATTTACTGATGGGCACCTAGGTTGCTTCCAGCACTTGGCTATTGTAAATTGTGCTGCTATGAACATTGGGGTGCAGAGGTTCTTTTGGATTGGTGTTTTGGGGTTGTTAGTATATAATTCTAGCAGTGGAATTGCTGGGTCAAAAGGCAGATCCACTTTTAGTTTTCTGAGAAAATTCCATACTGTTTTCCATAGTGGTTGCAACAGTCTGCATTCCCACCAACAGCACACTAGGGTTCCCTTTTCTCCACAACCTCTCCAACACTTGTTTGTTGCTTTGTTTATGATGGCCATTCTCAACAGTGTGAGGTGGTATCTCATTGTGGGTTTTTTTTTTTTAAAGGATGCATTTAAAAGAGTGACATGACTGTCACTCTTTTTAAAGTCACATGAAATCTTTAAAGTGGTAATATTTCAATATTACCATTAAATAATTACCATTCACTATTTCAAGTCACATGAAATACTTAAAATGGTAATATTTCTTTTTTTTATTTTTTATTTTAATTCTTTATTTTATTGATTATGCTATTACAGTTGGCCCATTTTCCCCCTTCACTCCCCACCACCCTGCCCATCCCCTCCCACCCACATTCCCCTCTTTAGTTCATGTCCATGTGTCTTAAGTTCTTTAGTGTCTATATGTCCCATACTATTCTTACCTTCCCCCTGTCTATTTTCTACCTACTGTCTTTGCAACTTATTCCCTATATCTTTTT
>PVIA01007249.1:0-86084 GCA_004024845.1 Tonatia bakeri
TTTATGGCCCTTTTTTGGAAGTCTATTTTGTCTGAAATGAGTATCGCTACCCCGGCTTTTTTTTCCTGTCCATTTGCTTGGAAAATTTGTTTCCAGCCCTTCACTTTCAGCCTGTGCAGGTCTTTTATCCTAAGATGGGTCTCTTGTAGGCAGCATATGTGTGGGTCATGTTTTCTTATCCATTAAGCTATTCTATGTCTTTTGATTGGAGCATTTAATCCATTTACATTTAAGGTTATTATTGATAGGTACTTATTCATTGACATTTATGTACATGTGTTCCTCTCTCTCTTTCTCTTTTCCTTCCTTTCCTTAAATCAGACCCGTTAGTATCTCCTGCAGAGCTGGCTTAGTGGAGGTATATTCTTTTAGACTTCTTTCGTCTCGGAAGCTTCTTATTTCGCCTTCTATCTTGATTGAGAGCCTTGCTGGGTAAAGTAGCCTTGGCTGCAGGCCTCTGGTTCTCATTACTTGGAATATTTCTTGCCATTCTCTTCTGGCTTGAAGTGTTTCCATTAAGAAATCAGCTGTTAGTCTTATCGGGGCTCCCTTGTATGTTACTTCCTTTTTCTCCCTTGCTGCCTTTAATATTCTCTCTTTGTCTTGAAATTTTGCCATTTTAATTATGATGTGTCTTGAGGTGGGCCTCTTTGGGTTTCTCTTGATTGGAACTCTTTGTGTTTCCTGGATTTGTGTGACTTTTTCTCTCATCAAACTGGGGAAGTTTTCCTTCATTACTTTGTCAAGTATGTTTTCTATCCCTTGCTCATCTTCTTCTCCTTCTGGTATCCCTATTATATGGATATTATTACGTTTCATATTGTCTTGCATTTCTCTTAATCCCTCTTCATTTATTCTGAGCCTCTTTTCCTTTTCTTGTTCTTTCTGAATGTTTTTTTCTACTTTGTCCTCCAATTCACTGATCCGATCTTCTGCTTCATCAATCCTGCTTTTCATTCCTTCTACTGTATTCTTCAGTTCAGAAATTGTATTCTTCATTTCTTCTTGGCCTTTGTTGATAGTTTCTATTTCCTTTTTCATATTGATATAGTTTGCAGTGAGCTCAGTGTAGCTTCCCTCTAGTTTCTGGAAGCTCATTGTGAGCTCGTTGAACTTCCTTATAATCATTGTTTTGAGCTCAATATCTGATAGTTGAGTTGCCTCTATTTCATTTAGCATTCCTTCTGAGGCTTCCTCCTTTCCCTTCATTTGTGGATTGTTTCTTTGTCTTCTCATTGTTTCTGAGACTCTTCTTGTTAACCTCTGTTTCTTAACTTGATCTGTTCTGGTTCCTTGTGTTTATGGTGTGATCTTCTGTGGTAGAATCCCTGCGAGGATCAATGGTGTAGTCTCTTTTGGGTATCCTGGTGTTCAGAGCTTCCCCCTACTCTTTTGTATGATCAGTTGGAGGAGTAAGGCAAAATGGGTTAAGACAGAAAACCAGTATTCTATGATATTTACAGTAGCAGCCAGTAGAGAAGAGGTGGGAGATCCTTTGTCTATATATAGTGTAAACCGTGATCTTCTGCTCCACTATCTACGTTTTAAAAAGTATGGAAAGATAAGACTTTTAGTGGAGAGAAAAGTGTTGTTAGTTGGATCTACAACGCTATGAGACAGCAAGAGGTCAGATTCTGAGGTAAGGTAGGAATAAAGAATAGTAAATAGGGGTAGTGTGTAAAAGAATAGAGGTAACCCCTACGTTAGTAGAGTTTTGGAAATTGCGAAGTGAGCCAAGATCTGTGAGGGGTGTTAAGTTGTATTTACAAGTGTATGAAATAAGTCTTATTTATAGTGATATTGAATCAACAATTTTAGGGCAGATTCTATGAGATCTAGACAACAAGAATAAGGAGCATAGAATCTTGAGTGGTGTACCAATGGGACCCAAGTGAGGGACAGTAAATTATCAACACATTGTGAATTTGATAATAGGGGGAACCTATCAATTGACAGTATAACCAGCTAAGCAAAGAAGATTATGTAGAAAGAAAAGAAAATACTATTGAAATAATAAATGTCGGAAAAGAGAGAAAAAGATAATATAAATTTGCATGCAAAAACAAAAACAAACAACAACAACCAAAATAAAACAACCAGCAGATATGTTACAGGAGAGATAGATTTGGAGCAGAAGTAATAACACTAAGATGGATGGAAAAGAATTATAAGGAATTGAGAGATATAAAAATATAAAGAGTTTTTTTTTAAATAAAATGTTGCTTAATAAACCAAAACAAGATACAATGAAACAAACATTAGTAGGATAAGGGGAAAAAAAGAAAAGAAAAAAAATAGAAAGAAAGAAGAAGAAAACACAGGGAGAGAGAGAGAAAGAAAAAATAAACAAAGAAACACCCACAACAAAAGCAAATTTAAAACACAAACAAACAAAAAAGAAACACACACACACAAAAAAACTCTTGTTGGTTTCTGACTGGCCAAATCAGTGTTTCTGTTCCTGCCAGCGCAAGCAGGCTGAGGAGCGAGCGGTGAGACTGCCTTTCACCTTTCTAAGACAGAACTCAGTCAGACTCAGGGCTGGCCACCAGCTTTTCCCAGAAACAATTGCTGTCTCCGTCTGGTTTCAGGGCGCAGGCTGCGGAGGTGGCCAGGCGTTGCGCCCCTCCCCCAGCTGCGCTACCACAGACTCTACACTCAGCGGAGCCCCCGCCTCTCTTCCGGGTCACGGTGCCTGGGCCGGGACTGCGAGGGGTCCCGTAGTTCCCCTCGTGGGCTCCCTGTTCTTGGGAAGCACCGTCTGTCCTCTGGTCTTGAGACGCGCCCTCCAGGGCTTGGGAAGGGTCGCGCCCTTCCCTTTGCCTCTGCTGTGGACCCCAGAACCCGGGAATAGCTGTGTCTTTTCTGGGTTCTCCGTTTGAGTGAGTAAACCCGAAGGGCGTGCGCCCGCCCCAGATCGTCTCAGCTCCGGAAGCCCTTCCCTGTTCCCGGCTGGGCCATGGGGTCTCAGTCCACGCTAAAACCACACACACCCCTGTTTGGGGGCACGGGCGCCCACAGGAAGGTCTCCACCCCCACGACAAGGCCTCTCCTGGTCCGGCAGACTGGGTACTCACTGTTCCCCATGGGTGCGCACAGCTCCTGCGCTTCTGCTTTCCAACCCCTGACTGGGGACGCTGACTCCGCTCTCTCAGCGCCCAGAGACAGACCCAGGGACGTGGGGGCTGTCCGCGCCCAACATGGGCCCCTTCCGGCCTCCTACCATCTGTTCATTCAATATCTGGATAACTTCTGATGCCCTATTTTCATAAATGTTGCAATATCCGTGGTCTCCTGCTCTGTTTCTCCTCAGATCAGCCAAATTCTCCCCTGAGCACTGGAGAGGGGGATCAAGACTCCTCCTCCCAAGCCGCCATCTTCCCTAATTTCTAGTCATTGATTAACATGTCTCACAAACACTGAATATGTGCCAGGCATGAATTTAATAACATTTTTTCTTTCCATGTCTCATTGGGAAGACCAAAATGTGGTAAGTGCTCTGGTGAAAGAGATACAAAATGCTATGAGAACCCAGAGAAGCACCTGACCCAGATCAGATATTAGAAGAAATATCAGGGATGACTTGCTAATGAAGTGATGTCTAAACAAGGTTATGAAGGTTGTGCAAAAGTGTATGGGAAATTGGGCACAGAAGAGTTGGGGCACATTTTTTAGCAGCATGAACAGGGTGAACAGTAGGACTAAAAGCCAGAGGTGAAAGACTGCACACTGTGTTAAGGTTGTTGAAAGTAATTCTGTGTACCTTTATCATAGAGTGAGGCTGCAAATAGGAAAGGTGTTAGGAGTTTGTATGAAATGCACATTGAAACTTGGGAAGCAGTCCAATTGCAAGGGATGTGTCAAAGCAAGGCCCAAACCTTTTTATTATATGTATTTGTCTTACTTATCTAGATGATGTCTGTTGTATAGCTAATTGGTTAGATGAGCAATTTTTTATCATGATAACACACAGATATTAGCCACAAATCCTGGTTGAACACAATGTCTAATCCAATCCTTCCTACTCTATTTAAAAACGTGAATATAGCAAAATATAGCATGACACTGGTCCCAAACATTACTAAAAATTTAATTTATATTTACTGAATTGGTAAAATATTTAAGTTATTTTATATTCCAAGATGCGGCAATAAAATATGCATATTTATTCTGTTCTATGTTATTTAACATAAAATGGCAATTACAGTAATTTCAACACATTGAAATAACCAGTACTTTATCACAGAAACATTTGTTCTAGGAAATTTATAACCTTCCTAGTTCAGTTCCCAAAGTCAAAATTGTTTTCCTGCATTTATCCCAAAGTAAGAAATTCGTTGGCAAGCTAAGGTCCAGTTAAAAAGACAGGAACAGCCCTAGCTGGCATAGCTCAGTGGATTGAGCACGGGCTGCGAACCAAAGCACATAAATAATAAATAAATAAATAAATAAATAAATAAATAAAATATTTTTAAAAGACAGGAACAAACTCTGCCATCAGCTATTTGAACTACTGTAGTTCATTAAGAATTTTATTATAATAAAAAATTTTTATCTAAGGTTAATCATGGGGACAGAGTCAGAGCTCAACTTTAAAATACTTACTTTCAATTTATTGTTGGCTAGGGTGAAAGTTTCTTTTGCAAAAGCATCTACAATTAAATGATACGTGATATTGTTATTCAGAACAGTTCCATCCTTATCTGTACAAGTTAGAGAGACTAAAAGAGTTTCTGCTGGGGTGTTTTCAGGAAGCTCAATTCTGTAATGAGAAAAACAGGAGAAAATATGTACTGCAGCATGTTAATCTAGATTTATACAGATAATAACATTTAATTGAAATTTTTAATGTGTTCATATTTTAAATAACCACTTCCATTAATAATAAAATTATAGTGTTGGTTAAAAATTGTAAAAGATCATAAACTATTTGGCATTCTTGCTAAGGCCAAGGGCAAATGACCTGCTATTAGGTTGGATTAATAAGCAGCCAAAACACATATATGTTATCATTGGTAATATAATGGCAGTTTGTACCTCAAATTCTTAATTTTCTATCAGTCTTAGACCTGAAAGGAATCTAAAATCACTCCATACTTTGGTTTTTAGGCAGATAGCTACTGGATCGAAATTTCGAGTTCTAACAAATTGATAACTATTACTGAGTTCTGTGAGGATACTGCTTTGAGATTTCAGTGAAGCCACAGTGGGGGGTAAAAAGGGAAACAATGCAGCTAGAAACCTTCAGATAACAGAAGTGTTCAGGCCTAATGGTTCATTGTCCCAATTCAAATTATTCTTAAATCAAATTTTCCTTCCTTGTTTCAGCTGTGTTTTTCACCTATCTATTCAGTCATTGTTACTGTAAAGTAGAGCTAATTCCCTGAACCTGTCCCCAAAGCCTCCTTGTCTCTGACTTCCCAGTGAGCAAAGACAGCCCCATCTAGGCTCTTCTATTGCTGTTTCTATGCTAAGTCCTTGCTTGCTTTACTGTCCCCCACCTGGACTGGTGTTGTGAAATCTTTCCTACACGAAGTCAAGAACCCACACACTACCAGCCTGCCCTAAGGCAGACCCCCTTGGGGTCAGGCCCCCGTCTGGTAACAACAGCATGGAGCAGTGTCACTCAGCAGAGCCAACTCAGCAGAGCAACCTTTATTGCTCTTTGCAAAAGTGACAGAAAAATGCCTATTGCATTTAGCTGCTGCTATTTTTTTAATTTTATTTTTTTGTTATAGCAACTTGTGTTAAGTTTCCTGGCCAATAATGATAGTTATAGTTGTAATTATTTTTAAATAATATTTCTAATTTTAATTAGTTAAAATACCTTGGGTTTAAAAAATAGTGGAATAAAATGTAAATGGTCTAATTTGTTAATAGACTTCTAATATGCTTCCAAAAAGAACCTGTAGACTACGAGCTGGAATAGAAGGTGAGAGCAAACTACAATTGGGGTGGCTATAGAATTACTGTTTATTATTTCTACCCTCTGTATTTTTTAGTAAAACATATCTCTAACAAAATGTTTACGAACTAAAAGTCGATTTTTGAAGTACAACAGAGCAATGGCAGTGTTTCTATATGTGGATTTTGGACTATGTTTTGTAACTACAAAGTGATCAGATATGTGCCTGCAATAATATTCGTAAAACGTTGTTTTAAGCGACAGTTAAATTATTCAAGAGTAGACCACCAAAACATTTTTATGGTATTGCTTAACACATTGTTTCTACTAAGTAAGTGAAAACTGTGATTAGACTGGAGCTGTCACTGCTTAACTTGCAGGCCTCGCAAAGTTCTACTCCCTATAGTTCATTTTAACTCCATCCACTTGTCTTCTGTTGCTTCATGATATAAAGCATACATTTCTATGGCTTCCTTCAGGTGTGGAATATTACATATACTGTTGAAATAAGCTATATATCCAGTATACCAAAAAAGAGTTTGTTATCAGAATACTCTCAGGCTAGGTTAAGAATTTTCTGAGCAACTGGGTATTCTGTAGAAAAACTGTACTAAAAATCAGGAAATTTGTGTTTCAGGATTTAGTTCGGTACTAATTAGCTATAAAATGTGTGAGTAAATAAAATCTTAGAGATTTGGTAGTCCATTAATATAATGGTAATAACATCTCATAATTGCATTTTCAAATCTCTCTGTAATAAAAAAGCCACACCAAGGATTCTGTATGCATGTGGCTTTGAAGCAATCTTTAAATTAATGTTAGTAAAAATTTTTAAAAATGAATCAGATCTTTGCCATATATATGTGTGTGTGTATTTAAACAAGGGGTAAGATAAAAAATCATCTTTTGGAGTCTTTCTAATTTTGATTTTTATACATTTTTTAAACAAAATAAAAGAGATTCAATTGTATCAGGCAGGCAAAAAAGAGAAGCTGCAAATAGTTTAAAATATAGTAATGAAGGAGTAAAGAGTGTACTGTTCATTCCAGAAATGTTTATGTTGGTCACCCATTTATTTTTCTCTTTTTCTCTCTATGCCAAGATCTGAGGCCAAGTTTTCTGTAACTTACATGTAAATATCCTGAATGCATTTAGGTGGATTGTCATTAACATCTTGCAGAATCACTGTGAGCGTTCCAGTTGTGGAATGCACCCTTCCATTGTCATAAGCTCTAAAATATAATACCCAAGAATGTGGGGTGGCTGCATTTTCATAATCTAATGGATAGGCAATTGTGACCTCTCCTGAATCTGAAAAGTAGACAAACACAAATTTGTTCAACACTCACTAGATAAATACATTATAAATGTAAATCATTACACAGCCATAAAATAGTTCTAGAGATAAATTACAGAGAACAAATCATAGTTTCTGGCCTGATGAAGATCATAAGTGAGAACCTGTGGGGAATGGATTGTCACAGGGAAGAGAGAAGCTGCTTACTACTATTCATAGATGAGAAAATATTTTATGGGAGAGTTATGCTGGGTGAGGGTGAGGCCTAGGCTGAGGGTTGAACAATGAGCACTAGAAAACAAGACAGAGAATACTAGGGTGGGGTAGAGATTTCAAAGAGGCAGTTATGGCAAAGGGAAGCCAAAGAAGAAGGAATAGGACAGGCACTCCAGGCAGGGGCAACAGTGCAAGGGAAGGGAAAAATGCATACAAGAACAGAGCATTTTGAGAAGAGCAAATTGCATTACTGAAGACTGGGTGACAGATATTGACTGCAATAGAGATGACAAGAAAATATTTTAATTTTTATTTATTGAGTAGATTTGATAAACATGTATTCTAGCTGATTAGACTTTTGTTGGACTGAAGACAATGATACCCTTAATATCTTTACTATGCTATTCTATTTAGAATAATTTCATAATTATTCTAAAATTATTTTTAAAATATTGTTTATTGTAACTGAAAAATCAACTATATAATTCTATTATGATGAAGCATATACTTTCCTGAATAAAAAATATTTATTTTAAAATTTACATATACAAATACAAGAGATTAACGCAATGAATTCCCATGTGCACATCACTAGTTTCAATGATTACAATTTATGACCAATTTTGTTTTATTTATAGCATCACTTAGTTTATCCCCTATCTCAATTATTTTGAAGAATATGCCAAATAACATATCATTTTATTTGTATGCATTTTCTTATCTATTCTTAAAGAACTCTTAAAATATAACAAAGTTAAATACCTAAAATGTCACATTCATTCCTTAATGTAATCATATACCCAGTAATAACAAAATTTCTTAGATTGTTTTCTTAAGTATTGTTTTCAAATCATTAAGTAAAAGCCATACTCTGTGGCTGGTCAATACTTCTTAACTCACTTTAATCCATAAGATTCTCCAAAATTTTTAAAATGTTGTTACATACTTTTGTGTTTTTTTTCCCTTGATCAAGTAAATGGTAACACAGTAGGCACATTCTCCCCCACTCCCTTTCTTGGAAATCATTCCGTAGTAATAGAGAGAAGTGTCTTGTTTTTTTCTAGGTGCAAATATTTCATTTCCTATGGATATTTTCAATCTTGCTGTTAAATAATGTTGCGATAAATATGTGTGTGTATATATATATATATCTTTTAATATTTTTGCCAGTCTATTTGAGATATTTTCTAAGGAGGGATTAGACTCAAAATGTAAATTCATTTGTAATCTTGCTATATTCTGCTAAATATTTCTCCATGAGGGTTTAGTACTTTTCATTTTATCAGCAGTATTTGAGGTCTGTTTTCCTACAGCCTTGCCAACAGAAGATATTGTCAAATGTGAATTCTTGCTATTACGATAGGTTAAAATGATCTTTCCACTTACATTTCATCTGTCAACACACACTTACTCTCCTCCTTCCTGTGTAGCCATCCCAGTCTTCTCTGCTGCAGTTCCCTAAGCTCATTTTACAACAGTCAGCCGAGGTTTCGCTGTGCACCCTTCACCACCCTCTGCCATGACCCTCCTATAAAACAGTTTCCGATCTACGCAATCTAATGTACATCTACATCACTTGAAGATTATGGATATTAGGTCAGAAACTTATTCTCAAATGTTTCAGGAAAAATTTTCCCACGTTTGTGATTATTTAAAACAATAATATATCATTTTCATCTTCAATTTTATTATGAGCAAGACAGAATTTTTTCATATTATGCAGAGTCATTTGTAACTCCTCTAAACCGTTGATTGCTGTTTTTAGGCCATTTTCCTATATACTTGTTATTTGTGTTTCTTCTAAAATACAGGTATTTTCCCAATTTCTTATCTGTACTTTTACTTTGCTCTTGGTGATTTTGTTTGTCTGCTATAAAGTTGTTCTAATGATGATGGCAATAATAATAATAATGGTGATGATTATATAATGATTATATCACATTTATTATTAATTTATAACCATGTGGTTTCTGGACCATGAAAGTTATAAAAGTTTTCCCTATTCCTAGGTTTATAAAAAAATTTATTTATACAGAGTGGGGCAAAAGTAGGTTTACAGTTGTTCATACAGAAAATAATACAATAATTTAAAAATAATAACAAAAGGATAAACTGTTTTGCATACTCACAACTGTAAGCACACTTTTGTCCCACCCTGTATTTTTTCTACCATGTGTATGGTTTCATTTTGTAAAAAGTTCTAACCTATTTAATTTTTCTGATATACAGTATAAAAATGTTATTTTTCCTAATGCTATCTAGCTATTACATCATGTATTAAAATGTCCCTTTTTCTGCACTTTTACTGAATACTCCATTTTCATTTGGGATTTCTATCAAGATTTTATACTCTGTTCAATATGTCTGACTGTATAATCATTTGTCAGCATCACACTGTTTGCAATTCAGAGGC
This sequence comes from Tonatia bakeri, assembly GCA_004024845.1. Taxonomy (NCBI): domain Eukaryota; kingdom Metazoa; phylum Chordata; class Mammalia; order Chiroptera; family Phyllostomidae; genus Tonatia; species Tonatia bakeri. The sequence continues at coordinate 9,832 of PVIA01007249.1, forward strand.
ATTGTGATATGTTTTAATAAATACTAGGGTCAGCTTCTCCTCATTGCTGTTCTGTCCCAATTTTCTTTCTTACTATAAAGGCATTTTGTTCCTTTTGCTCCAGGAAGGGTGGGGTTCAAGTAGGCACTATATGCAAAGAAGTGACACAAGCCAGTCAGAGAAACACAAATACTATATGACCTCATTTATAAGTGTAATCTAGTGAACAAAATACACTGATGAACAAAATTTAAAAAAAGGCTTTTACACATGGAATGGATGGATAGCTGTCAGAGGGGAGCAAAGAGAGGAGACAGGATGAAAGAAGGTGAGGGGACTAACCATATATACATAACACATAGACACAGATAACAGTGTGGTGATGGCCAGAGGGAAATCCATGGTTGGGGCTGAGTGGAGAGGCAGAGGCTGGGGGAAAGTGGGACTGGAAGAGACTTCGCCTGGAGCAAAGAGTACACAATGCAGTGTGCAGATGATGTTTTGTGGAGCTGTACACTTGAAATCTGTATGGTTTTACAAAACAACGTCTTCCCAATAAAGTCAATTAAAAAAATAGATACAACTTTTTAAAAAGAAAAATATCAATAAAAATAAAATCTGAAATTTTAATTAAGTTGCTTTTAAATAATTTTATTGTATCTATATTTGCAGAGCATTTAGCCTTTATGTGTAATACACTCTCTCCTTTATAAACATTATTCATATTTAGTTTTATAAGTAAATATATATTTAATTCTTGGCATTATTTCTTATGCTGCTATCTCCCCAGTTATTCTAGTTGTCTGAGTGCATTCTCTAGTGGATTCCTCAGGAAGAGGAATGATATATCCTGAGTGCTTTCATGCCCCTAAAATTTAATCTGCTTTCTTTACCTGTGAGATCATTTTCTGTGTATAAATTTCCTAAGACACTTTTTATGTGCTTGAATTTCCTGAATATGTTACTCTACTAACTTGTGAAAAAAGTATTATAGAAAAATCTGTTTACAATTTGATTATCACTCTTTTATAAATGAGTTAATCTTCTTGCCAAAGGCCTCAAATACATTTTTTGTTAATATCTAACATTTACTAGAATATGTTTCAGATTCAGCCATCCTGTATTGGTTTTCCAGAATCCTCATTTGTCGTTTTTAACACATAGTCTCAAATCTCATTTCATGTTCGGAACATTTTCTCCAGTGATACTTGTTTTCGTATCTGGTGTATTTCACTGCGTTTGTTCGACTATTCAAGGACATTTAGAATCTGGTTTAAGGTGTTGTCTCCTCCCTGCCTATCTTCTACATCTATCATCTTTTCTGTCTTTATTAATTCCCATATTTTAGTCTTTATAATCATTAAATGTCTTTGTAATTATTAAATGTATTAAATGACAAACATGTGGGGAAGTTTTTTCTGAACCATTTGGTGGACCTGATGATGTCCATTGTCTCCAAATACTTGAAATATTCCTAAGAGCATTCTCCAACATTACTGCAATAACAACTACAAGATCTAGAAGTTAACATCAATACAACTTACACTGAAACTCCCTTTCAAGTTTCACTCATTGTCTCACTAATATTTTTATAGCAAAATACCTATTTCAGAACCACACTTTGTCCTGTTTCCTCAGTCTCCTTCAGCCCAGAAAGTCCTTCATTCTGCCCCTAAGTTTCATGACCATTTTAGAGATGAAAGATGGGTAATTTTGGAGAATTCCTCAAATTCTTCATACACATTCTTCAATCAGATGTGCCCGATGTTTGCTCACAATATATTTGAGGTAGTAGTTTTGGATTAAATATCGCAGAAGGTATACTGTGTTCCTATTGCATGCTATCAGTTCGTCTCGCTCCTGACGATGTCCACTTCAATTTCTTAACTAGGATAGTGTCTGAAACTTTCCTCCACTTCAAAGCTGCTACTTTATTCTTTGTAATTAAGTAGCATTTGTGGTAAGATATTTTGAAAATGTGTAAAGATAATGTCCCCCATTAAGTATTTATATCTCTATAAACTCGTGGTGTCCCATTTTATATAATGGGTTATAATCGGCAACTATCGCTACCCATTTTGATGTACAAATTGCCCTGCACTGGCTGGAGGGAGCCAATTCGATTTCATTTCTATGTCTTTTCACCATGCCTTTGTCAGCCTTTTAGCATGTTCTTTCCTTCTGTCACAACGAGATATTTCAAGATTATCTTCTATTTTAACTCCTGTTACCTCAAGAAGAGCCATTTCTCTAAGCGGTTCTTATAGGTTAAAATGGTATTTTTAACTCACATACCTAACAGAAGAAACAAACATTCATTTATCTTTAACATGGCTATTTTATGAATCTCTCCATGTGTAACTAATCTTCTACGTTGACGGTCCCCTGTCCTCACTCCTGGCTTGAGCACCTTTCTCTTTCCCTTAGCTCTGGTTTGCCATAGTCCTGCTCTCCACATATCACCTTTCTCATCTCTTTCAGTTTCTCCTCTCTCAGTCTGGCTCTTTCTACTGATAATGAGAGACAGCTTATGTTTAACCCTGCTCTTTTATATATAAAAATGTACGAGAAACCTTTCTTTCTCCCTCTTGCTTTATTCCTAGGTGGTTAGAGTCAGGGACTCCTAACATTTGGTTGTATAGAATATAATTAGAGTTACAAATATCATAATAAAGTACAAGTTCTGCCATGCAAATTAACTGCATGAGCTTTGGGTAAATTAAGATTCCTCTCCAAGCATCACATCTTAGCTGAGGATTAGTATAATAAAAACCCAAAAGAGTTATCATGTATGCAGAGTGCTTATGAAAATGTGTGATACAGAATAAATACCCAAATTATTTGACTAGTATCACAGTTTCCACGGGAAAATCCACTTCTCAGAGGAAACCACACAATAACATCCCAGGGACCCCTGCTGCGGGTCTGCATTGTTTGGGAGTCCCTTAGAGGAGACAGATTGTGCAGACCATCACCGTACTTCTGAGAAGGAAGGAATGACCACTTTTTACCTCATATAAAATATGCTATACATGTTACTAAATATTTTAAAGATTCTTTTATCCTAGTTGAATAATAATCAGCCTTACTTTTTAAACTAGTAAAAAACATTGTATATTATACTTTATAAAATAATTAGCAATAAAAATTATTATACCTTCATTTATCGAAAACTCTTTTTGTGTGCCTATAACTTCATAATGTACCGAGTCTCCTACGTCTCTGTCGGTTGCTGTCAACTTGACTAGCTTTGTTCCAACAGGCAGATTTTCATAAATATTTATGGGTGCATCTGGTATGTATCTGTGGGGCAAAATGGGTTTTTTATCACTTAGTGTAAACAAATGTCTCTTTTCATCAATGTCACACAATGTATATTTTAAATTTTGTGATACATATTTCATAACAGTTTCAAGACCCTGTCCTTAAAGTCTTTTTTACAAATTTATATGTATATAAGTTTATGAATTATAAAGAAGTTAAAAGTTTACTCCTTACCCTCATGACCAGTAAATTAGACTTCAATTCAGATAACAAAATAGTACAAACATTTTTGCAATCACTTTTTAAATTTCGTATATGTTTGAAAATATTTCAATATCAGCAAGTACTTATTGCAAGCTTTTTTAAAAAATTCTTTTAAATGGCTATATTGACTTTTCAATATGACTATATATCAACTTGCATTTTCTGCAATATTTAATTTATTAAAGATAAGCAGCAGGAAAATAGAAAGCTTTGAATTCTTATTCCATCAAAAACAAATGGACACATTTCTGTGGTTTCAAACACTAAATATAAATGGGAGTGACTTTCACTGTATGTAAAAAGATATAATAAGGCTTACAGAGGTTTGCTTGTAGGTGACTTTGAATATTTTAACAATATTGTCAATGAAAATAATATCCAAACACTGATATTTGCTCCATCATAAAAAGTTTTCGTTGTTAAATTTTAGCATTTAAATATTTAGATTACCCATTGCTTACCTAAAAATAGGACTCTCATCATTAACGTTTCTGATATTTATAGTGATGGTGCCAGTGCAGGACTCCAGAGACAGATTCCCTCTGTTTCTCACAGCCACCACAATCTGGAAATGCTAAAACACGCAAGAGAGGACAGGACATTTTTGAATGCTTAACATATGCAATTCCCCCTTACATTAAAAATACTTTAAAAATAAAATTAAAAATTACTTGAAAAAGTTATAAGCATAAAAATATAGATCCATTCCCAAAACATCTTAAGGACATTTGTCAAGAGGAATAGGTTTTGTACTCTCATTCATTTGCAGTTATTAATGCTATCTAACAACAGTTATGAAGCTTTAACCACAGTTTTAAACATTGGTTTTGGTTTGTTATATTTAAGCCAACATAGTCAATTTCAATTTATTAAAACACCTAACAAAAGAATATCAAGAGTCATTGGTTAGGGAAAAGTTATATAAAGCTATATGACTATCTTATTTTTAAAAAAATTTAAAACATTACAAAGCATCACAGGTTCGATTCCCAGTCCTGGCACGTGCCTTGGTTGCAGGCCACAGCCCCCAGCAACTGCACATTGATGTTTCTCTCTGTCTCTCTTTCTCCCTCCCTTCCCTCTCTAAAAATAAATAAATAAAATCTTTAAAAAAATTAAAACATTATAGATACTTTAGAAACCTCAGCAAGTAGTAAAACTTCACTTAAATAGTTGATATTCTAACATGTAAGAAATGCTGTCTAATAGGGTATAGCTAATAAGTTGGAGAAAGTTAAAGAATAATTTAAATTTTTCTTTTACTAATTTTAATTCTATAAGTAATAACTATGTGTATATGCAAATAAACACTTCAACGTGCTTTTAATTCTATGAGATTTTACTTTATTGAAATTCTATTTCAGGAACATTTTAAATAAATGTGAAGAAACTAAAATTACAAGGAATATTTAACTAAAATGTGGTTTAACCAAATACATATTACCACTGAATTAATTATTATTCAGAAAAAAAATGCATAAACTGCTTAAAGGGCAAAAAAAAGTGATTTAAAATAAAAAGTTTACCCTCAAATACATCAATTTTCCTCAGTCTTGACACGATCTTAAAAAATAGGGTAGCCTATGACAGCGCAGCTATTCTGAATCAGCCAGTTATTCATTTGTTCATGTATTTTCATTATATCCATTAAGTACCAAATACTGAAATTTAAAATGAGCAGCCCACACCCTGGCCAGTGTGGCTTAGTTGGTTGGAGCATTGTCTCATAAACTAAAAGATCATGGATTCTATTCCTGGTCAGGGCACAGGCCTCGGTTCAGGGTTTGGTCCCTGGTGTGAGACACATACAAGAGGCAACTGATCTGTTTCTCTGTCACATCAGTGTTTCTCTCCCTCTCTCTTCCTCCCTTCCTCCATCTCTAAAACAATTAGGTTTCCAACCAGCATGGAGGCATCGGTCGACAAGCTTTACCTCCTTTTGCAACCACAAGAAGAATTACAACTAAACCTTAAATCAACACCCAGAACTGGTAGAAAATCAAACTCTGGGGAAGTCTGACAACCAAGTATTTAAAGAAACCATATTCATCCAGACAGGTAGGAGGGGCGGAGAGGTGGCAGCAGCAGTGGTACAGGCTGTCTCACATTCATTTTTGGTGGATAAAAATCTGGGGGGATACTTGGGAGCAAGGCCAGACCACACAGCCCAGGGTTCCAGCACTGAGGAGACAAAGCCCCATAACTTCTGCCTATAAAAACCAATGGGGGTTGGGGCAGCAGAAGAAACTGCTGGTTTTTAGGAAAGTCCATTTAAAGGGCCCACAGAGACTTAGAATGTTCACAAACCCACCCACACTAGGATTTACCACTAGGGCAACAGCTAGACGGGCACCAGTCACATATAGGAAGTAAGTGAGCTGACTGGAAATGGGGAGAGTGCCAGGAAAACCTACAGAAGCCAGGCAGTGGCACTATCCACTCTCAGAACCCTACATCCACAGAGCCACAAAGCCAGAAAGAAAGTTGACCCACTCTGGTGAATACCTAAGGCTCTACCCCTTACCCCATTCAACTTAACAGGTGTGCTGAGACAGGTAGTCAAAACAGCTATACCTAACACACAGAAACAAATACAGTAGGGCTGCCAAATTAAGGATACAAAGAAATATGGTCCAAATGAGAGAACAGTATAAAACCCCAGAAAAAGAACTAAACAAAATGGAGATAGCCAACCTATCAGATGCAGAGTTCAAAACACCAGTGATCAGGATGCTCAGAGAACTAACTCACTGAGTACAGCAACAACATGAAAGAATACATGAAGCTTATACCAAGTGAAATAAAGAAAAATCCACAGGGAATCAACAGTGAAGGGAAGGAAGCCAGGATTCAAATCAATGATTCTAAACATGAGGAAGAAATAAGCATTTAATCAGAACAGCAAGAAGAAAAAGGAATTCAAAACAATTAGGATAGTATAAAAAGACTCTGGGACATCTCCAAACATGCCAAAATCCGAATCACAGGGATGCCAGAAGAAGAGGAAGAGCAAGAAATTGAAAACTTAATTGAAAAAATAGTGAAAAAAACTTCCCTAATTTGGTGAAGGAAATAGACAAGTCCAGGAAGCACGGAGAGTCCCAAACAAGTTGGACCCAAAGAGGACCACATCAAGACAAACCGTAATTCAAATGACAAAAGGTTAAAGATAAAGGGAGAAACTTAAAAACGGTGAGGGAAAAGGGGACAGTTACCTACAAAAGAGTTCCTATAAGACTATCACCTGACTTCTCAAAAGAAACTCTGCAGACAAGAAGGGACTGGCAAGAAGTATTCAAAGTGACAAAAAGCAAGGACCTACATCTAAGATTACTCTATCCAGCAAAGCTATCTCTTAGAATGGAAGGGCAGATAAAATGCTCCCCAGACAAGGTCAAGTTAAAGGAGTTCATCATCACCAAGTCCTTATTATATGAAATGTTGAAGGGACTTATTTAAGGGAAAAAAAAGATCAAAACTATGAACAGTAAAATGACAACAAACTCACAACTATCAACCACTGAACCTGAGAAAACAAAAACAGAAATGAAAGTGACCTAAGCCAACGACAAGAACAGGAAAAGATGCACAGAAATGGAGATCACATGGAGGGTTATCAGTAGGGAGGGAGAAGGGAGAGAATGGGGGAAAAGGTACAGGGAATAAGAAGCATAAATAGTAGGTACAAAATAGACTGGAGGAGATTAAGAATAGTATGGGAAATGGAGAAGCCAAGAAACCTACATGTGTGACCCGTGGACATGAATTAAGGGGAGTGGGGAATGATAGTGAGAGTGTGGAACAGGACAGAGGGGAATAAAGGGGAGAAAAAATGGAATGACTATAATAGCATAATCAATAAAATATATTAAACTTTTAAAAAGTAGGCATAAAATTAAAAAATGAAAAAAAAAAAGAAAAGAAAATGACCTTTTGTGAGGTAGTAAGTTATATGCCAGAAAAATAAGGATGGTGTAATAATAGAAAATACATTAAAGTAACTCAGAATTTTAACAGATTAAAAAAGAAACTCATAGAGAGTAAGCTGACAGCTTTGAGGGGTGGGTCAAGGGGTGGAGGGATCCAGCAGAAAGGAAAAAGGACTCGTTATCATGGACAATAGTATGGTGATTGTGGGGGGAGGGGTTATAGAGGAAATTAATGGTAATGGGAAAAATACAATAAAAGTAAATTTAAAAAAGAAAGAAAAAGAAATGTGAAAAATGAAAAAAGAAACTAATTTTCTAAGCAGATGTAAAAACATTATAAAATTTAATATTAAATTTCTGATACAAACTCTTAACAAAATAGGTGTAAAGCAAAATTTTGTTACTTAATAAAGGTTGTCTATCATAACCCTATAAGAAATATCATTCTAATTTGAAACAATTAAACAATAACTCTAAATTCATGGCAAGAAAAAGATGTATCCTATTATCACTTATAATTAAACATTGTCCTAGAAGTTCTCATCAAAAATAAAGCATATAATATGAATAAAAAGTTATAAAAATTAGAAAGAACAACTGTCATTTTTTACAGGTATTTGATTAATGATAATGTATAGAAAATGAAAGATCATTGAGAAATTATTGGAATCCATATGAGTTAGCCAAGTTTTCATTTTTAAAATCAAGATATAGAAATCAATAGTTTCCACTATAACTCTGAAGAATAATTAGAAAATGGATATTTAACTGCAAAATTCAAGTTGTCTAGGAATGTCATACATATAAATGTGTAAAAATACAAAATTTTATGGAGAAAAATATAAGGACCTAGTGAAGTTCTGAATAAATGAAACCTACAGGTTTTTGGATGATAAAGATATTAATTCTCTTCAGTCACATTCACAAATTCAATACAATTAAAATCAAAATGTCAGTAGAGCTTTTTATGTGAAAAAAACAAGGTCACTCTGTTTAGAAGTGAGTGAAAAACAGTAAAGTTGATAGTATGAGATGATCCTACAGTGTTGGAGTAAAAGGTAATGTTATAAGATATTAACCAGTTATTCTAGAATGACTATTGCTTTTTATTTTATTTTTTTCCAACTCTCACAATGATAAAGTCTCGGTCAAAATGTATTTAAAAGTTTGTTCTAAGTAAGATAATATTTAAAATAATAATAATACCTGATAGTCTACTACTAGAAACATTAAGAATGTTTGAAGAAACTGGAAAACATTTGAAATTCAAATGGTCCCATTTCCCACAATGATTTGGTAAGGAAGGTTATTTGTTATTTTTTCCAACCCCTTTATAACTCTCTCTTCTCCCCAAATATTTGCAAATTTAAAATTTGACCAGACCATTGAGGGTGGAAAGTGGGGAGGGGGTGTAGACAGAGCTGATCTCTACATTCAAGTAAGATAGAAGCAATTTTGCAGATAATTCATGACTTTAAAAGTGTAATTTTACTTGATTACCCAGAACATTGTCTCAGTTCTATGCTTTTGAATATGGAGACAATCCCTTCCCCAATGTTATACAAACCTGAAGAAGCAAACACAGAAACTGAAATAATATTTAAATGAAGTCTAATGAAAAGTAAAATGAATCAAACAAACTTCAAAAGTTTCTTTCTTAAAGTGAATTTCCACTAAGTCTATGAGAGTATAAAAATAAAATCACATAAATTTGGCATTTTTATTTTAATTTAAATGATTTTAAATTATTATTGAAAATATTTAAAATTGTTTTTAGTACAGAACATTTAAAGATATTTATTTCTTTAATGTTAAGGTTTATATTTATTCTCACCTTAGGATTTATTTCGTAGTCCAAAGGAGGTTCTGTGGTTTTAGAAATAACACCACTGCACGAATCCAAAGCGAAGTAGGTAGTGGCCTTAACTGAAGACTTTAATACTAAAAACTTTAAAACATATATACAAACAAGAAATAATAAATGTTTAATCCATAATTGAAAAAGTATGAATTTTGAACTGACAGTTTTGATGCAATTGTACGGCCAAACCTAACCACACCAATATTAATTTTGTCAAGATAATGCCAAGAAAATAAAGGGTAAACTTTCTTTCAATTCCAGATTTCAAAAGCAATCTGAAAAATCTTTCACAATTTTTATATTTTTTCCAAAGATTTTTAACCTCACCTGAGGACATTCTTTTCATGGCTTTTTAGAAGGAGGGAGAGAGAGAAAGAGAGAGAGAACAACATTAGAGAGAAACATCAATCCATTGCCTCTCATATATGCACCAGCCAGGATCTGAACCAGCAATCTATGTTCCCTGACCAGGAATCAAACCTGGAAACCTTCAGTCTACAGGACCATGCTCCAACCAACTGACCTGCACTAGACAGCTCCCAGTTTTTATATGTAGTATTAGAACGTTTTTGATAAATACTGGTAGCTATCATTAGGTTTATAGTTTACTTTCCATGTTGGCATTTACAGATTTTTCTAATATATGAAAAAGTCTTTCCTCCTTGTATACTTGGAAGTATAACTAAAGGAGTCACAAGCACTTGGATTACTTGGAGGAATCCATTTAATCTCATCTCTGTGTCGATTTTATGCAGGACACAAATATTTAGACAAAGTTTATTTTTTTGAGCATCAGCATGTCTCTCTTTATTGTTACCACCCACGGTTATAACTGGGCTCAGTTTCAAAATGAATATTAAATATTGTGAAAAGGATTTAGTAAAGACATTATATTTTTTAAATTTACATCCAAAAAATTCATAAAACCTAGGATACATGATATCCAATGGCATTTCCAAAAAGACATCACAATTATTTTGATGGGCATATCAACTGACTTTCCTTTGCCTATAAGTGAACAACCAAAGTTGGCTTATGTTAAACTGAAATTCATTAACTGTTCTTATGGAAAATCTCCTTTTCTCTGTTTCTCTTGTTATTGTTATAGCTTTGGATTTGTTTAAAAAATTATTATTTTCCAAGTCTTTATTTGTTTTTTATTTCCTCAAGATTTCTTCAATAAAACCCATATATTATAATATTTAGCTATGGAGAATATAAATGTATGCATATTATAATTGATAATTACATAGACACCTATCCTTCACACACATGTATATATCCTGGTCTAACCCCCCACACCTAAACATATATACCCTCAAATTCTGACCTCCTTCCTTCCCCACACATTCACACACCCACGTATATGGACATTCTGAACCCGGTAAACCAGAAATTATACATTCCCATGTTGTCTTATGTCCTCATTATAAATTTCAGAAAGGGAAACGGAAAGAGAAAGGGAAGGAAAGGAAAGAGGAATGAAAGAAAGAAGGAAGGAAGGAAAAGAGGAAGGGAGGGAGGGAGAGAGGAAGGAAGGAAGGAAGGAAGGAAGGAAGGAAGGAAGGAAGGAAGGAAGGAAGGAAGGAAGGGAGGAAGGGAGGAAGGAAGGAAGGAACTAGAAGTGCTGAGCAATGCCTAAGTATAATGAGATCACCAGAAAAATTATATACAGATACATTCTTCAGCAGGCTGCCATCTAAATGTTCATTTCAACCACATTTTTCCAAACTATGTTTATGAGTCAGTTGTTAAAATATAGACAAATAGAAAAAAAAAACTTAGGTTGCTTTAGTGAGAATTAGACTAAGAATAACAAAATTTAGGATGAATATTTCAGTGCATTAATATGATTTCTAATATATTGCATAATCAATAATTTGATTTTTTCTTAAAATATAATAATACAGGTCATATGTACATCATAAAAAATTCTGAGGAAATCTAGTGTGATGAATTATCTTGTATTTCTTCTTCTTTACCCCCCCTTAATCTGTAACTACTTTGTTATGTATTACTTATTAATTTGCTATTGTTTTTTATTGCTGAAACCAGAAATAATATGAAAATATAAGATACTTTATTCAAACTATAGGTATTAATAAAGAAAATACTTCTCATTTGGGATGAATAAAAGACAGTAAATAATAAAAGGATATTCTCTCACCTGTGTAACTGTCATTAGAAATGCAAATAAATGTAAGCTCTAGTTTTTCAAAGTGCTTTTACATTATTTTAGGTCTATTTCTTTCATTTTAAAGTCATATCATTTTTAATCTATGTTACTACAGTCAAAGCTTTAAATTTCTTCTTTCACATCAATAACTACCATAAGATATAAAGAATAATTCATAGCCTGATGAAATAATTTTTTGCTCATTGAAAATTTGAGCACCTTTTAAAATTAAAGTTGAAAAAAATAAATAGATGGCAATAAAATACGTACTTCAACTTCTTGTCCTGGATCTGGATCTCTTGCAAGAATCATGTATATAAAAGCAGATGCAGGAACATTTTCAGGAACAGACACTGAAACACCTATACAATTATGTAAACCATGGACCATAATTTAAATTCAAACATTCTACCACCACCTCATGTTGTCATGTTGTATTTCAGGAAAAAAAAAGACCAAAAATAGTTATTCCCATTAACTTCCATTTTAAGAGACCCAAAATAGCAATATCAGCTTTATATTTCTCCATTTAAACTTGGGGCTAATGAGTAGAATGGGATATCATTGCTCAATGTCTAGCACAGAACCAATGGTTATTAAGATACAATTTTAACTTTGATGTCCTAGACAATTAAAGCTTTTTATCTCTTTTTACAATAATATAGAGCACAAGCTGTGAAGTCAAGAAGAAATACATTTGAGCTTCTGATCCATCAATTCTTATTTGCACGATAGGGATAAAGCATATTTCAATCTTAGAGCAGTTCAGAGGATTAAATAAAATGTTATACATAACCCATCTCATAATTGCTAAATAAATGTTAATTACTTTCCTTTCTTCAACCACTGTTCCTTATCTTCCTTTCCATGTTACCAATTGTGATTCTGTTTTACTTCAAAATCAAATAACATAAATGCACACACATTTAAACAATAGGCAGTTCCTTCACCTGTTATGAGATTTAAAAAATGATTTAAAAAAGAAAAAGAAAAGAAAAGAGAAAAGAGTGTTTCTTCTTTCTGTTTCACTCTTAAATCTTGGGTCTCATGTCCAGGAAACACTGTATTATTATCCAGATTATGAGGTTCTGCAAAAGCCTCATATGGTTTGTTTATATCTACAAATGTAATAGGACAATTTTTGTGGGAATGGGTTTGCTTATTGGGACCATTTGTTCAAACTGAACATGTGCAAAAGATTCCCTAATTTAGTGGTTTGCTCTAGTTAGTTAAGACAGTTGGATAATTTAATACAGTAAGTGAACTGAATATGCATGCATCATATCAGCCACCTGAAAACTGTGTCAATACCCTGTTCTGGGTAACCTCACAGACATCCACAAAGTTATCCTAATTTTCTGAAAAAGTGATATATTTTCTGCTACTGCTCTGTCCCAAGGACCATAAACCCACAAGATGGAAGAGAAAAGCATCTTGGTCTTGATGCTGCCTAAGAAGCTCATTCTGGTTCAGCCTACTCTGTGGTAGAAATCAGGTCAGAATGACCTCCTTGGGATCCACATGTATCCTTTTAAAGATTTCTATAATTTGGAGGAGACCAAAGGGAAATTACAAAGAACAGTACTTAAATAGTCTTAAAGTGATCTACAGTATGTTTTCATAAACACCAAACCTGTAAGCTTTTTTTATTGTCAAGGCCTACCTAGGAGATTTTTCTCTCTCAAGTTTAGCCTCTGTGAAGTTTCCCTTAACAAGGAAATTTTTGTTTCAGATAGATTTTTGTTTCAGACAGATTTTTTACTACGCATACCAAAGCTATGTTTTGGTTCAAAGTAAGAAGTGTGTGTGTGTTCTGGAACTGAAGAGTTTCTAAAAGAGCAACATTTCTTTAAAATGCAGAAGAGATTGTGCTGGTGGTGAGAAATGGATAGAGAGCAGTAATTAGCAGGGATCCACAGCAGAGAAAACCATTTTAATGAATTTTGCCTTGTCCTTTTGCCCTCAATGTTATTTCCCTCCCATTGTCTCTTAGGTAGCTGGGTAGTTTCTCCCAACAGAAACAGCACAAGGAATCAAAGGAGCCAAAACAGAGAAGTTAGAAAGAGTAGAGAGGGTTTTAATATGAACGATAAGTAAGCAAGTAAGGTTAGAAATAAATGGAGTAAAAAGAGTAGAAAACTAATTAGTGAAACAGATATAATTGATGAGCTGGGGTTAACCCAATCGAAATTCAAATCAGCTTGTGTTTCCTGAGATTCCACTGTGTGCAAAGTCTCAAGTACATGCAAATGTCTGAAAATTTTTACTTTTAGAAGGTCTTCTTGAAATCACAGACACACATAAGGGTGGAGTCAGGGAATAGTATATGAGGCTGTGATTTGTATGGCTTTAATGAGAAAAACATACTTGATTATTTTATACACTTGGGTATACTGATTCCAATTAATATATTAGGAATTTTTATGCAGAATTTTTTTAATGAAATAAAATTGATGAAATTTTTATTTATACCAAACTTCTCAGGAACATCTGTTTAACTCATACTGAAGGGTACCTCCATATATTACTTTAATTATCTATTCTAATTTATATAATTCAAATCCTATTATGAGAAAACATTCTTTTGGGAGCAAGACGATCAGGTGAAATAACTCCATATCTTTAGGACTAATGATCATTCTTATTCAAGAAGTTGAAATTTAGTAGCTAAAGCTAGGATTTTGAGAAACAAAAAATGTAACAGTAGAAAATATTTATTACAATGTTGGAAAATAAAGAGTAATTTATTGTAATCATACAAAAAGGAGTAAATGATAGTTTATTATATATTTACATCTAATGGTATGTGTTTATAATTATGTGTTAATATTATATCATATACAATAAAATTAAAGAAACATTTCATATTTTATATATAATGTTATGCTTATTATTTTTAAAAGATAATTTTTAATGGAAAGATAGCATTTTATTGAATGGATATACCTTTTAACCAATTTCTTCTTGTTAGACATTTTGAATATTTCAAACATGCTACCACAAACATCTTGACTGTATGTTCAAAAATTCAAAAATAAGAACTCTAAGAAATGGGGATATAGTAATAAAAGTATAATCCTTTTAATACTCTAGAAATGTTCACTAAAATGTAATTTTTCAAAATTCTATTTCATGAACATGTTAATTTCTTTATACCTTAGCCCAAAACTGCTATTTTTCCTATATTATTTTAAACTTTAGTTGATTCTATAGGTGAGAACTATATTTTATTGTTTAGATTTTCATGTATTTTACAACTTGTGAACTGTTAATTTATATATAACATATATAAATATGTTATACATAACATATATAAATGTGTTATATATAACATATAAACAATTTTATATATAACATATAAATAATTTTGTAAGAACTCCTATACCCAATCTGCTGTACAAATAATTATTTGAGTGTTCATTTAAATGACACTAAATCTAATTATTATTTTCCTTTTTAGAAGTATGTCTATCAGTTTATATACTTCTGTTTTATAAAACTAAAGAAAAAGAAATGCTTAAACTGTAAGAAACAAACTATAATTATCTTTTATTTAAATAGTTTCCAACCCCTCATTGTTTTATGAATGTAATCAATAAAATTGATTTGTAATATACCTGCTGCTGTTGAAAAACTTGAGTCACAGATAACTGGGTCATCTATATTCTCCACAAAAATTGTGAACATGTAGGTACTGGTATTATTCCTGTTATCTCTGGCTTTAATTTCCAAAGAGTAGGTTTTAGAGTTATTTGGGTTGTCAAGATTCAAAGGCTGAAGAAGAGTGATTATGCCTGTGACTAATAAAAAGAAATAAAATGAAAACAATTACCAAATTCAAATAATTACATGTTAATTTATTCATATCGATGGTGTTTTAATTCACTTAATAATATACATTTTTAGTGAATAAGAAAAATGATGTTTAGCAATTCTGCATCACTAAAAATGTCTATTTAAAAATGCCCACTTGCTT
The DNA here is from genome assembly GCA_004024845.1 of Tonatia bakeri. Lineage (NCBI taxonomy): Eukaryota > Metazoa > Chordata > Mammalia > Chiroptera > Phyllostomidae > Tonatia > Tonatia bakeri. The sequence continues at coordinate 25,281 of PVIA01007249.1, forward strand.
TATACTTACCATTAAAATAGAATTAATTATTATAAATGCTTTCATCATATTTTCCTCTAAGTCTCTACATTGTTATTTATGGACCTACCAAGCATAGTGCAGCATTTCTATTTTAAAACTAGTCAAACTATATTAAAATTTTAATCATGTATTGCTTCTGCCATCTGACTTAATCTTATTGTACACAAAAGTAAAAAATTAGTTTAGAGGTCAAACTTAGGGATTTTTGTGAAGACAGAGATGACTATTTATCCCTGATACAACCAAGGGAGTTTCTTGATTGACTGGAAAGGTAAAAAGTGAGCAGCAGCCATTTCCATTCTTACATATGTTTTTGAGGACCCACTGCTTCACCACTGGTGGGAAGTAGCATCTGGGTCTGGGACTGTGTGTGAAACTCTGGATCCTCTTGCAGCTTATCTGACTCCTAGGACAGGCGAATGTGCTCAGACTTGTGATGAAAGGCCATAGCTTCTGCAGGATACCCACACCAAGGTCAGAGGCAACAAGAGCTGACAGGTGGTTTAGTCCATCCTCCTGGAGTCCAGCCTACTCTTGCATGTTCTTGTCTATTCTCAATCTCCTTCACTTTATACCCTCCTTCCTCCCTGACTTTCTGCATTGTGGTCTTCAAGCTCCAGCATCATACACAGAGACAACAGCCTTACAGAGGCTGCTTAACTAGCTTTCACAGTTCTATTCCTGGTGTCTTTTGTTTCCTTGTGGTACAACACTGACCAATTAAATCAAGTGTTATGACAGATCATAGGAAATATCTCATAGTAGTAATCCTGTTCATGTAGACAGAAATATATCTGTAGTTAAATATCTAAAATATAATTATTAAGGGAAAGTCCCAAATTGCACAAAAGAAATTAAGGCAATAGATATAGCTTAGTTGTCCTAGTCTACCAAACTTCACAGAAGCATTTGTACTGGTTGCCTCTGAAAGATAATGGCTAGTTACACAACTCAGGTTCTGTGACACTCTGTTTCCCAAGAATGTCATTTGAACAAATAAGAAAATAGCAACTGCCAAATGCCACACATTTTTGGTTTCTTTGTCCATATTTAATTTAGTTTTGTGGTAGTTTTACCAGGTGAACTTCTAAAGGAAATGGAGATTGGATAATGAATGTTGAACAAAAATGGGGTCAAAGTGGGTATTTAAAACTTACAAGGGTCCAAGCCAAACATTTCCTGCTGAGTTTTAAAAGAATAAGCAATGCTGCTATCTTCATCTTGATCTGTTGCTCTCACTCTTGCTATAATTTCCCCGACAGGTTTTTTTTCTGTCACATTAATAGTATCTAAAGGAAATGGCCTAAAGAAAAAAGTACAGTGGTAAAAAAATGTTGAAAATGCAAATTGCATGTATATATTAGCTGTTATGATAACTTACAAAGTATCTTTTGGATTTGTGATGATACTACCTTCACTTATCAAGAATTTAAGAATTTTAAAAGTATTAAAATGTTAATAAAATCCATTTTTGGCACAAAGTTACTTAATTTTTTTGCATACACATTAATTTTTAATCATCTAGTATCTGACATTATGCCAGATATCAAGGATATCATTGCACCAAAGATCAAAACTAAAAACACAGATTGAAACAGTGCACCTCTATGGCTCTAGGAATCAAATGTATGGAATAGTTGGCAATTGAACACAACGGATTTAATTCAGTCATTCTCATCTTGTTATCTTGTGAGATGAAATCTGGTCCAAAGTGATAATGTGCAAAAGCAAAAGATCAAAACATTTCTGGTAAATTTATTGCTTATCTCTTTAAATTATAATTAAAGTTCATGATCAATTTCCAGAACATTTCTGAACCTTAAATTTCTTTTTATTCAACCTACCATTCAAGCATCAGACATTTATTGATAACCTACCGTGTGTTGTTCCTCTTTATACACAGAGAACCCAGCCTGCTCCTGCTCTTGAGTGTCTCACTGCTTATGGGCAACACATGTATAAATAGCTGTTATGCTGTGTGATAGATGCCATAAATTGATACAAATTTAAAAAGAAAAAAAGACTAAACCTGGGATTGCAAAAGAGATCAAAGGATGTTCTCAAAAAAAATTGTAAAGTCAAAGGAAAAGGTGGTGAGTGGATGACATCATCCCTCTGGCAACCTTGTTGACCAGCACAGTCCACTGCGGCTTCCCCTCTGCAGTGCGCTTCCTTCCTCACACCAAAATGTAACGTAACTCCCCATATTTACATTTCGGATCACTCTATATTATTTCCTTCTCTGTTTCACTGTAATTGAACATACTGTGATTCATAAGAGATGAAAATAATGTTTGGGGACAATATTTTAGTGATTTTGTTATTGCTTTTAATACCTAGCATTCAATTATTCCAAGTAAAAACAAAAAGTTCATTCCTGTTGAAGGTATGAAGACAACCTTCAAAACCTTCGTGGAGCTTTAACTGCAAATGTAGGTTAATAGTTAGAGTAACTATCCTCAGAAATAAAGGAAAAACTAAGCTCCATATTTGCTTCTGTTGTTCAGATAATACAAGTTAAAGGGAACCTGAGGACTCAATGAATTACTGTCCTTCATCTGTAAAGATATAACTTAGTGATAGAAGAAAAATATTTGAATACTGCTACTTTTCTTTTTCTCTTTATTGATTAAAACCATTTGATGGGAGGGTGGGTGGAGGTGGAAGAGGTTATAGGAAGGACAAATGGTGATGAAAAAATAAAATAAAATAATAAAAAACAACTGATTATTCTTAGATTATAGTAGTAGACTTGCTACATTTTGAAGTATGGAATAACATTTAACAGACATTTATAATTTGCAAATGTTTTTGAATGCCACAATTAAACCTCAGAGTAGGGGAGTAAAATAGTTTAAATTAAATATTTTGTTATTTCAAATTAATGTATTTATTAAAAAGCTATGTAAGAATGTTACAAAACCGAGTTCTGGCCGAGATGGAGGCACAGGTAGAAACCCTTTGCTTCCTTGCACAAACAAAAGGAGGATAACAACCAGTCTAAAATCAATAAACAACCAGAAGTGCCAGAAAATCAGACTGCATGGAACTCTGACAACCACAGAATTAAAGAAACAATCAACCAGAACAACCAGACCAGTAAGGCAGGGAATGGAGAGAACTCATGGCAAGGTGGAGGACGGGGCGGCGGGGGGCAGGGGCGCAGACTTAAAGGGCAACTGAGACTCAGAATGACTGTGGACTACAGCGTTGCCATGGTGGGAGATACTCCCAGTCTCACAAGAGAGTCCGTTGGAAAGTGTGCTAGGGTCAAGCAGGCGAGCTGCACTATTTCCTCTCTGGCCCCTCCCCCACAGGCAGCACCAACGCACAGCAAGGAGGGTTGCCCTGCCCTGTTGATACCTAAGGCCCTGCCCCCTTACAACCTATCAGCTGTGCCAAGACAAAAAAATATGGCCCAAATGAAAGAACTGAGCAAAACCTCAAAAAGAGAGCTAAGTGATGAGGAGATAGCCAACCTCTCTGATGGAGAATTCAAAATCCTGGTAATCAAAATGCTCACAGAACTGATTGAGCTTGGTCAAAATATGAAAGAACAAATGAAAGATACCCAAAATGAAATAAAGCAAAATATTCAGGGAGCCAACAGTGACAGGAAGGAAACCAGAACTCAAATCAATGATTTGGAACAAAAGGAAGAAATAAACATCCAATGAGAACAGAATGAAGAAACAAGAACTCAAATAAGTGAAGAGAGACTTAGGAACCTCTGGGAAAACTTGAAACATTCCAACATCCAAATTATAGGGGTGTCAGAAGGAGAACTACAGCAGGAAATTGAAAACTCATTTGAACAAATAATGAAGGAAAATGTCCCCAATCTGGTGAAGGAAATAAACTTCCAGGAAGTCCAGGAAGCCCAGAGAGTCTCAAAGAAGTTGGGCCCAAAGAGGAACACACCAAAGCACATCATCATAAATTAATCTAAGATTAAAGACAAAGAGAAAATCTTAAAAGCAGCAAGAGGAAAGGAGACAGTTACCTACAAAGGAGTTCCCATACGGCTATCAGCTTATTTCTCAAAAGAAACCTTACAGGCAAGAAGGGGCTGGAAAGAAGTATTCCAAGTCATGAAAGGCAAGGACCTACATCCAAGATTACTCTATCCAGTAAAGCTATCATTTAGAATGGAAGGGCAGATAAAGTGCTTCGCGGATAAGGTCAAGTCAAAGTTCATCATCACTAATCCCTTATTTCATGAAATGTTAAAAGGACTTATCTAAGAAAAGGGAGATAAAAAATATAAACAGTAAAATGACAACAAACTCACAACTATCAACAAATGAACCTAAAAAAAAAAGAAAAACAACAAAAACAAAAACTAAGCAAACAACTAGAAAAGAAACAAAATCAGAGAAAAGGACATCACGTGGAAGAATTTTGGTTGGCAGGCAGAAGGGAGGGATGGGGCTAAGATACAGGAAAAAAGAAGCACAATTGGTAGACACAAAATAGATGGGGAGAGGTAAAAAATGGTACAGGAAACAGAGGACTCAAAGAACTTATATGTACACCCCATAACCATGAACTAAGGGAGAGGGGAATGCTGGAGGGTTATGGGGTGCAGGGCAGAGTAGGCATAAAGGAGGAAAAATTGGGAAAACTATAATAGCATAATCAATTAATATACTTAAAAAAAGAATTTTATAAAACCTTTGGGGAAAAACAAAAGAAAAAAAACACACAAAAATCCTTTCACCATATTACAATGTTGGGCATTTTTGCATTTGTTTTACAGTATTTTCTAGTATATATTTTATTATCTATATGTATCAATCATGGATATACAATCATAGATTTTTAATATTATAACATAAGCTATTTTCTATATACCTGTATGATTATTATTTATAACATGTGAAAAATTTAGTCATTTTTTATGGTTACACTTTAAAACAAATATGCTTACTCAAATTGAGGCTTCTCATCATTTATGTTTCTTATTTTGATAATTAGTGTACCTTGACAAAACAGACCTGTGGTGTCTGTTGCTCTTAGTGTAAGCTGGAAAACCTGGAAAAAAGTTTTTAAAAAGTTTAACAATACACTCTTTGGTAATACATATCTTTATGTCTCCTGCTAGTTGTTTTTCTTCTATTAGAGATATCTTTATAGTTTTCTTCTATTGGAGATATCTTTATTTTTTTCAGGGCAGTTAAAAAATATAAGTGCTTTCTTTGGTAACTAGATTAGTTATATATTTCAAAGTAGCTTCATTTTGTATACTATTATTTTACTTTAAGGTCTATACAACTTGGCTGTGTACCTAAATATAGCTTAAACTAAACAAAAAATAGTGAATGAATTCCAGATTCAATCATAAATACAAAGTACAACACATTGAAGCTCTTTACAAAGCAGGCTATTTGATGCTAAACCATAGAAACAGGACAATGAGTTACTCTTTGGGAGCAGTAATAGTAATAGGAAGGAGGTAACTTCAAGAGTTAGAATGTCATCAAATCTCAAATATTTCCCTCACCATCCTGTCATATATCTGACCCTTTAGGTATTATTTAATCATACATGTCAGCAAGTGTCCTTTAAAAAAAGAAACAAACCAAAAAAAAACAAAAAAAACACCACAGCTGGGCCCTGGCTGGCGTGGCTCAGTGGATTGAGTGCCTGCCTGTGAACTGAAAGATTCCTGGTTCGATTCCTAGTAAGGGCACATGCCTGGGTTGCAGGCCAGGTCCCCAGTTTGGGACATGCGACAGGCAACTATCAATCTCGATGTATCTCTCACACATCAATATTTCTCTCCCTCTCTTTCTCCCTCCCTTCTCCCCTCTCTAAAGATAAATACATAAAAAGTAAATAAAATGGAAAAAAAAAAAAACACTGCAGAGGCAGTAAGATATCCATTAAAACAATTCTTAAGCAAACTTTCAACAAACCTTCACAATGTATAAAAAGAGCCTGGGCTGAATAAGATGCTGATAATGATTGCGCCGAGTCTCTTGGATATGCACTAACATATCAAATGCCCTAAAATGAACTGATGAGCTATGGAGTGGAAAAACGAAGTAGGTGTTAAAGGATTTAGCAGAAGTTTGGTTGAATGTGTGAGTCATGGCAAGCAGGGGGAGTGAGGCAGGAAATAGCCTTAGGTTTGGAGCTGAACTGCTTAATATGTGGTTCATAAGTAGAATTTCAAATTTTTATCCACCTAATGTTAACCTCATACTCTAGTCTACCACACAAATTGCTTATAGGTATGTATGATTAGCGTCTCCACCGTCCTGGAATATTCAGTATCCAGACTGAGACTGATACTGAAAGCATTGACTTTCTTCCACTGTTTATGTTCTTTTAGTCTAGAAAGTTGAGATCATCTTCAATTATCAATGCTTCTTTCTCCAAATAAGTTTAGCAGCGTATTCTCTATTTTTTTTGTAAATTCTTATATTTTCTGCCTTATGGATATTTTCTCAATTACCTTATTGAAATAATACTTGCTGAGGATTTCTGAAATGACAATGTTTTACTACTACTGATACTAATTTATCTGTTTATTTCTCAAGTATAACACCTCATTTCTATGTAGATAGGTTATCTCTCTAGTTCTGTAGCTACTTTCTTTCCAGTCAGTTGGTCCCACTTACATATCCTTCATTTTCCACTCAGAAAAATCTTCCGAACAATGCTTTCTTTAAATTGCCTTTCTCACGGAAATATCAGAAATTATTCTTCTTTTCTACCATATTAGTTTCAAATTTATTTATAACTTACCTCATCTACTTTTGTGTTTTGCCAATATTAAGTAGGGCAGGATATGAATATTCAAATAGTTTTAGTATGAAAGGTTTAATGTTTTAAATTTCTTTTATTTCTTTGATATTCAAAAAATTTAAATTTTATTAGTTTGCTGATTTAATTTTCCTGATTTGAAAGTCACTTAAAATGCTTTTTCCTTAAACTTCTTTATTTATTTATTTTTTATTGAATCTTTACTGTATTATTTCTCATTACCATTTAGTCCTCTTATACCTCCCCTCCCCTCAGCAATCAACACACTGATGTCCATGTCTATGAGTCCTTTTTCCCTTTTGCTCAATTTCTCTACCCGCTTTCCTCCCCCCACCATTAGCTATCATCCTGCTCTCCATCTATGAGTCTGTCTATGTTTTCCTTGTTAGTTCAGTTTGTTCCTTAGATTCTACATTTGAGTGAAATCATATGGCATTTTTCTTTCTCTGACTGGCTTATTTCACTTAGCATAAACTTCTTGAAATAGATCTAAAAAGTTAAAAAGTTAAAATGTGATCTGTATGTTTTGAGTAAGTGCAAGGAATGGATCTGGACTTTTGGTTAACTGAACTAATTCTCTTAATTGCTTCACACAAAATATTACTTTCCCTTAAAATAATAATGTGTTTAATTTTTCAGGCAGAGTTCACTCTTATAAAATGTTCCTGTCACTCTGTGTAAAATAAGAAGTAAATTAGTTAATTACATGATATCCAGCATCAAAATCCAAGGTATCGTTGCCTCTCAAGCTAACAATGCCATTCACAGAATCCACTCCAAAAGAATTTGCTCCTTTCTTTGGTCCGGATAACTGTGTCTCAATGGAGTACTAGAAAATCACAATGTGCAATATCACACCAGAATAAATGAAAGGGTATTGGGAAGACAATTAAGATATAAAAATAAAGCAAATATGAAAAATGTTCTCTATTTTCACACTGGTTAATTTGTCTTTCCTTATTATCTAACTTGTATTAAAACCACTGGCATATACTGATGCAGAATACAGAAAAAATAAGAGTTGTTTAGCATTAACATAACCGAAAGATTTGTTATATTTTTACAGAGCTGTACAACATTGTATATATTTTTCTAAGAGATTTTTCAAAATAAAAACTTAATTCTGATTCTCCACTCTAATACAAGTCTGAAAGACTGTACAAAATAAACTCACCATCACTAAAGTTGAATTTTAGGAATCAAAATATACATTATAAGGATATAAACCAGTTTCAAAATATTAATGCACTTAAATATGAAGTTTTTAATTTATCTTTCTTTTTTATTTATTTATAATCACCTCTAAAAAAAGGTGACAGTAGAGATATAGTCACAAATCATCTGAAAATAAATTTTATTTGATTATTTGATTAAAGAAAAGTTCAATTATATGTGTGTATTTTTTTAATCTGATGAAGATCTAGCCTTTAACAATGTAGCTAAATCTCAAAACCCTAAATTTTAAAATAATCACCTGCTGGGTCCCTATTCTATTCCTGAAAATGACATATTTGATAATAACTATTTTCAACTGGACAATAGGTTATTTTTTTCATTTATTGAAAAGACTTATCTAATAGAAAAGCTCTCATATTTCTTAACAATTTCATATGAATGTGATATTGGTTTGTCTACAACAAATATTTTTGAGCTGGGATTTTAGGTACACTGACTGACAAGAGCCCATATATCACTGAAGGTTAGCTGTGGAAATCAAGGGCAAGAGGGATTAAGTGACTTCCCCAGGATCACATTACTGGTTAGTGGTAAAGCTTGACCCAAGTGGTATTACTTGACCCCAGTCACATGACAGTTCCATTACTTCACCCTCATTCAATGCTCTATGACTTCATACTGTGAGTTACTAAATTAAAAGTAGTAAATGCTTTCCATACATTTTTAAAAGGAATAGCTGCAGAGCAAGCATGCTGGCTTTTGGAGTCCAACGTACCACTGAATTCTCCAGACAGAGCTTTATAGATCCTTTTTATTTTGCCAAATCTCTGAAAGACTTTACAACCATGAATCAATTATAAGAAAAGCAAGTCTCTTACAGTTAGTAATTAGGATATTGAAACACCACAAAAATATAATCACATTCACATGTGTCATTGAAACAGCTAGAGGAGTGAAATAGTTCTCAATAGCATCCAAAAGGCAAAGCCCCAGTTTCAGCTCAGCATTGACATCATCCTATCTGCTGCCCATGTCCATTAGAAGTCATATTATTATCTTGTACACATCAAAAAAAATCTTAAAATACTATTTCTAACATTAGCACAAATATTGTGTTATATTATTATCAACTTCATTATATTCCCTCTGATTATCAAATTAAATATATTAGCTATTCTTGAGAAATATTTCCAAAGCATAGCACAATATGCCAAAGTGAAATATACATCTCACACAATGATCACCATTTACCATCAATCTATCACCATTTGAAGAGTCCTCATCTGTGGCTGTCATTCTATAAATGGGCTGAAATAATGGATAGTCCTCATCAATTTCTAAGGTAGCTGTGAAGCAAAAAATCAACATGTTACATAAAAAATTAAAGTATATGATGCATTTATTAGGTCTTTGTGTAATAAAAACAGAACAATACTAATTTTAGATTGTATAGTGGGTTTCAGATAATATTTTAAGATAGTTATATATTTTTTCTTATTTTTATAGTTTTCTCTTTGACTTCCTGTCATCTTTCCTACCCTTACTAGTGCCTTTCCTTACTTCCTGGCTCTGTTTATAGCAACAACAGCTTAAAGAAGAAGAGCATGACAAATATGCTGATAGATTGTCACATGGAGATCCAGCAGGGTAGCCTCACAAAAGATTTCTTGTACTCCAATTTCTAGGCCTGACTGAGTCATGCATAGAGGGGCTCTTTCTTAGAAATGTATTTGCAGACAACTGATTGACTTCCAGCTCTCACATCCCTTCTAACATCTTCCCATAGCCTTGACCATGGGTAAAAAAACCACGAACTACAAACAACACAGAAAGAGTGACTCCAACAAAGACTCAGGTCAATTGTTTTATTTGTTTTTCTGGGAGAGTTTAACTCAAGTTGGGTAGTAAAACATTTTAAAATTTTCTATTCTTTACATACATTTAGCATCAAACTTATATGATATAATAAATTTAAATTTTAACATGTTTCCCAACTATGTTTAACTGATCTTTGTTTTTCTAATATAATTATAATTAAAGTAAGTAACCAGGAGATTAGGAGGTGGATGAAGATAATAACATAATAAAGGCAGTGGTCACTGCCTGGAAGCATGTCTTCCAATATTTTCTCAAAAAAAAAAGAAGAAGAAATATGATTACACAAAAGCCTGTCCTGGGTGTAACTTGAAGATAGAATGTGACCTAATTTCATAATAAAGTTAAGGGTTTTTTTTAAGAAAAGAAACAAATTCAGCAAATCCTAGTAAATAGCCTCTCAGGTTTCCATCCAACCTTGTGTTATACAAAGAGTAACATGGAAAAACTGTGGGAAAAAGGAAAGAGAAAGCAAACTACAGGCCTAAGATTAATGCAAAATTGCTGCCAAAGTGTCAACAATTTGACACTTGGACTTATTCTTCTACTATGTCGAAAGTATCATATTTGAGAGATATATAGGCAAAATATATATATATCAAGTTTCATTATGTCAAAAACTTTTATTATATTGAAAGTACCATGTTTGGGCAATACATAGGTTAAAAAAATCAAGTGTCTCAATTTTCATGTGTCCCAATTGTTTTCTTAATAGCAAATAAATAATAAAAGTAAAGTAATTTTAAGATAAATATTTTTAAATGGAATGATAAATGAAGTAAACTGTGTGCTAGAAATACTCTGGCATCTATAACTTGTTTTTGACTCAAATAATCAGAAAATTGAGTTTAAATTGTTTTACATTGTTTACCATTTAAATAGATGTCAGATTTAGTGATACTTCATAGCATAAGCCTGAACAATTCAATGCAAAGAAAATTAATAGAATAAGTGTATTGGACCCTCAATGCTCTTAAGCAAGTCTCTGTTCTGTTTATTCAACTTTCTACATAAATTATTTCAAACCTTGTCTTTTTGTCCCAAAACTCTCATCCACTCCCTTTTTTTCTTACTTCCCTTAGATCTCTCTTCTTACTGCACAGAATAAACAGGAACAATTAGACTAGTGATAGCTCACCTTTTCCCATAAGATCTACAACCCCACTAATTTGCACCTTTGCTCCTCCTGTCACAGTGAAGAGAAATTCACTAATGATAATCCCTGTCCACTTTCTCAGAAACTTGACTCTAACTTTATCTTTCATTTTCAAATACCCTCTGACAACTGTCAGCTGGCTGTTAGCACTTCCACTAAAGAAGCAGCAGCAGCAGAAGAAGAAGGACGAAAGGAGGAGAAGGAGAAGCAGCCAGAGCACATTTTAACTAAGGCCTGTCTCTCTCCTGCCCTTCAAGGCTGGAGGGTTTTTTTTAAATTTCTTTACCTCCCATTAAGTCTTTAGTCCACTCCACTAGAAGTTCTGCCCCCACTACAAATACTTGAAACTTCTCCCAAAAAGTCATCACAGGCTTCCTCCATGGTGTCAGAACCAATCAATACTTAAGTTCATCTTATTTGACTTTGGCATTTATGGAGCTGACTCTTGCTTTTTCTTCTTGGCAACCCCCCCCAAAAAAAAAAGAGAAGAGAGAGAGAGAGAGAGAAAGAGAGAGAGAGAAGGAGAAGAAGAAGAAGAAGAAGAAGAAGAAGAAGAAGAAGAAGAAGAAGAAGAAGAAGAAGGAAAGAGAAAGCAAGAAAGAAAGCAAGAAAGCAAGAAAGCAAGAAAGCAAGAAAGCAAGAAAGCAAGAAAGAAAGAAAGAAAGAAAGAAAGAAAGAAAGAAAGAAAGAAAGAAAGAAAGAAAAAGAATTATTCCAAATCTATAGGATTTTCTCTAAAACTTCTGAGTATCTCTAAAAAATTGCCTGGGAAAATCAAACTTGGCAAGGTTCCTGGACATCCATTAAGTCCTCAGATTAGACAAAATCCTTATGTTTGCTTTTCAAATCTTAAACAACAACTTAGTAACCCGCCATCTCTGTTAGCCACCAACCTATTCTGTCATCCTTGAGTGCACACACTTTTACAGAGGCATATCCTAGACAGAGCCAACAGTGGGAATGGAAAACAAAGACTCAAGGGTTCTCAGTGTGGCACAGAAGGGGCTGCATATCAAGGAGAACTTGGTGAGGTTGCTTAGACAATTGTGCCTTGATCAAGAGAAACATACAAACCAAAAACAAACAACAAAAGATCTATACAGGTATTCTAGTTACTTATTCACATGCACAGCCCATATCATTATTGAAAAATTGTACATGTGCATGTGTGTACGTGTTTCTTTGAAAAAAAGCTACACATGGTTATCAGAAAGCACTGCCTTTAATAATCAAAATTAGGAAAAAGTAATACTTTTGCATCAACATAATAAACATGACATTTCTGAATGTAGTGTCCCTTTTATAGTTTTTAAGAAAATGAATATGATATTATAGCACAATATAATAAAGATGCATAGAGAAAAGTCCTACTTTATTTTTATAAGCAATTTAAAAGATTCTTAATATAACAGTTTAATTAAATGAAAAATTGGTTATAGTTTATAGGGTCCAATTTCAAAATAATTTTAAATTGTCTTTTACATATTTTTTAAATTATAGATTATATTGATGACTTTTCAAATCAAAAGTTAATAATGCATGCTTTCAAAAATACTATATCTTAATTGGAATGACAGAGAATATTTCTTTCAGGTATACACTCAAATAAACTGGGACCCTAAAAAATCACTACCACTTTTTCAGAGATTACAAAGTACCATCTGAAAGGAGAAAGCTTAAAGTTTCAAGGAATTTTGAACTTGCTAAATATAACAATGAATTGAATGTGTAAAGATAGGTATATAAATTTTTATATGATAGATGGTTACTTGATTTCACCTAAAGTTTCATCCCATCTCTCTCCTAGTTTCTCTTTCATGTGTCTTCAATCACCCAGTCAAATGTATTCTCCCCATTAGTTTATAAAATTACCCAAAAGTCTCCTTTTAAACCAAATACATCAGACAAAACTCTTAATTTAATATAGTTTTGCCACTGCCTTCTCTCCAGTTTGACATGTAAATTTCTTTTTAAAAATGGCTTATATGTTCACAATCTCACTTCTCAATCTGCGGCATTCTGCCTTCTACCCCTGTAACACCAATAAATTAATTCTCAGTGAGCTCATTAGTTATAATTATTCCCACATCACAAACAAATACAATGGACATTTTAATACTTCATCTTGCTTGGTTATGGAATTCAAGTCTACCAACTGCTGGCACTCTCTTCAACACTTCTCCTCTGCCATTCAGGGTATGACTCTCTTTTTCCATCACCATTTTTGCTCCTCCTTATCCTCCTTGGCAGGCTGAGTTTCTTCCTCACATCATTGAATGTAAGAGTTCCTCAAGGTTTGGCTACATGCCCTTCGTTCTTCTAATTCTCTACTCTTCAGTTGAATAAACTCATCCAAATCCATGGTTTTAATTACAAAACATTTATAGCCCTAGGCAAGCCCTCTGAGCTCAACTACTTACTTCAACTCTGCTTTAATAGATCAAAGACACATTAAAAACAAGATTTTCACAAATGATCTCATCATTTTTCTTTCCAAATTTGGTCTATTTCTAGATTTTTCTGTGTTAACTGAGGATCTCTAAACCATTTATGTAAATCAGAAACCTCAAATTCCTCCACTCTTCTTTTATATTAATTTAATACCAGACTCATTTACTATTTGAATATCTCCATACTATGTTTTAATCTTTACCTCCATAACTATCCTAGGCAAAACTATACCTTTCTTTTCCTGAATTACTGACATAACCTGATAAATAATCTTCTTCTCTCTATTCCATACCATCTATTCAAAGTACCATCCATGAGCCAAATCTAGACTTCTGCCTGTTCTATAGGGTCTGTAAGCTAAGAATAGTTTTTACATTTACAAATGGTAAAACAAAAAAAGTCAAAAGAAATAATATTTTGTGACATGTGAAATTTACATGGAATTCAGATTTCAGTGTTCATAAAGTGTAACAGAAATCCAATTGTTTACATATTGTCTATGCTGCATTCTTACAGGCTGGCACTTTGGTAATGGAGATAGAGATCATATATGGTGCTCTCCTTACTTCACATACTATAATTGCAGTAATCCAATCATAACAGCATTATGAGTATCATGTATTACTTATTACCATGCTCACCTATCTTGGCTAAATAAAAATAGAAACATGAACATTGAATCCTGCACTTTTAAGACATGTAGAGTGTAGATTATTGGTTATTGAATTATGTAGCGAAACATTGTGTTTACTCTACAAAGTCATTATAGCTGTGATAAGGAATGTGATGAACATCAGAATTGTAAGACTGAGCACTCCTCACAATATCTCTATGCAGCAGAACAGTGGTCAGCAAAAATTTAAAAAAACATAAATTATTCAATGATAACTGATTCTGTTCACAAAAGTAAATCAATATTAGGCTGCAACCAAAATAAGATTCTGAGTGACTCATTTGTTAGCCAAGCAAGGAAAATCATTCATTGACATTGAGTCATTTAATCCTCCCACCCAATAAAATAAATTTATACTCTCAAAAGAACAAATTTATTTATTTTTAATTAGGAGACCTCTATTATAAATTTTTTAACCAAATGTTGCTACTATTATATTTTTAAAATTTTATAAATAAAAATTTGTATAAATTTGCCTCCTACATTGTTATATAAGTACTACATAAATAATATCCCCGATTTTGCCTTTTAGGCTTCAAACCCCAAAATATTCATTATATGACCATTTATAAAATCTGTTGATACTCTTCTTATGTTTGTTCCCTTCAAATCTTTCTCTACAGTTAACCACATGGTTCTATTTAAAACACTTATCTGCTTAAAATATTTAAAAGTATTACCACACCTTTAGGACAAAGACCAACATTCTTAAACCACCCATTTACCTTTCAGCAATCATTTTGCATAATATTAGTTGGTGATATCTCCTTTACAGTCACAGTAGACTTTCAGTTCTCCTTACCCTGCTCTATCTTGCCGTAAAGCACTCATACATACAATTCCTTCATCAGAGGTATCCAACATTTTGGCGGCTCCGGGACATAATTGCCTTGGGCCACATTAAATACATTGTGACACATAATCACAAAAAAATCTCCTAATGTTTTAAGTATATTTACGAATTTTTGTTGGGCCACATTCATAGACATTTTGGGATGCATGCGGTCCCTGGGCCACAGGTTGGACACCCCAAAACACTGTTCCTTCATTTCTTGCTTATTTACTCAGAAAAGGGTTTGGACCTAAAGTATTGTCAGTTCTTTAGAGAAATCTTCCCTTATGTCTCTGACTTGGTCAACCCCCACATACAAACAGACACACATTATTTACTTTTTAGTATGAAAATACTTTTAGAATATAAAGGTATTAAAATCAATTGCTCTTTGTGACATTTTCATAAGTAAAGATTTAAATTTATGTATTGTTAGCAAAGCCTTTTACTTATTTTTTCTCTCCTGCCTCATGTTTTTTTATGTCTTTAGAAGAATCTACATTACTGTTTTTAGTTTATTTGTTCTCTAACCTCTTAAATGTGTAGGAAGAATTTCTACCTGGCAAATATTTTTTCCAAACAGTTAAATAGAGAGATTATGTTCTTTCTTGTATACATGAATATTTGCACATATTTACATAAATAAACAGTATATGCATACTAAAAAGTCACTAGCATCTCCAACTGGAAAAATGTGCCTGATCTTTTTATTATAAAGAGCTGTTAAAAGTAAACCATAAGAAAATGATATATCATACCTGTGCCTAAAGAAAACTGGGGATCAGCAGCACAGTCTGGAGGTTCCGGAACATCAATGATATTAATGGTCAAAACGTGTCTCACGAACCCCCCCGTATCCACTATCAATAGAAACCTTCTGGGATCAGTTTCATAATTAAAACTTTTGGTAGAAGTGATTATCCCAGAACCTAATTAAGAGATAATCCATGAATTATAATTCACATAAATATATAGAAGCATAGCTTTTGGGTCTCAAAGATTTTAGAATTACTTATTTTAATTTTTTTCTATCTCATAGACTTAAAATATGAAAATAATACAAAACACTGATAATTGACCTATTTTTTAAATGTTACTATTTAGACTTATATTTTTATTAAATTGTAGTTTGCTTTCAAACATTTTCAGTGAAAACCATTTCCAAAGATTAGAGAGACCATGAGTTACAGTGATCACATTGCGATCACAATACATGCCTACACTTTATTAACAGACAGAAACAACTGTTTGTTTAAATCGAACTTTGTTAGTTATTAGGAGTTTACCTAAAATCACAAAGTGGGTTTGGTATAATTGTGAGCTGGCACCCAGGGAAACTTTATCACAAAGATGTATGTTATCGAAGGAGGCATGCAGCCTCCACAAAGGTTATTTTATATGCCCCTTACTTTAAGAGAAATCAGTTCCTTGCTGGGCTAGCTTAAGACCTGGGTGTAAAATAATTAAGTATTTTAAATCAAGACAAGAATCAAATGTATAGGAAAAGGGAAGAAAAATCAAGATACTAACAAAAAACAATATTTTGTATTATCATTGTGGGCAAGATTAGTTCCATTAAATTTGGGCATTTTTAAAGACAGTCATCAATTTCTAACAAAGAATATCTTTTTAAAATATTTGGTATATTCTTAGAAAGTTCTGATTCACAAAAGCAGAGAGAACAAAGATTATCTTTAATTATGGGAAAGTCACTATTACCCATAGGTAACTGTTTTTAAACTGTATATACTAACCAATCTTAGATAATGGATGTAATACAGACTAAACATGTTTTTCTGTAAAAAAATTATTTAGTATTTTGCTACATTTAAAAAATTGTATGGAGTGATTAATAAAGTAAAGTCATGAAAAGAAACAAGAACAACCCAATGTTGAACTTCTTTCAAATTTAAGTGTAGCTTATATACCCCATTCCAAACAGAACAATAAACAATCTCAAAGTGTGGTGTTGGGTCAAACCTACAGATAATATTAATAGATTCAGCCACTGGGTGGCTGTTTATTATAATGTTTGCTAATAGGTCTCCTCCAACCAGATAAATGAAACTAAAACTTGATTGAGTAATCCTGTGAATCTCTCCTGGACTCTCCATCCTAAGCAAGATATTTTTAGCCTAAATTTTGGTGTCTAGGATACAAGGTAGGAAGAATACCAGTATAAGTATTGATGGTGCTTTAAACAACTTGTATTTCAGTGGAATCAGTTGGATTCATTGAAGCTAACAAACTAGATTTTAGAAGTTAATGTGGACTTTCCTTTGCAATAGACATGAACAAACTTTTAGATTCAGCCTTATGAGTGAACCCAAGCAAAACCAAAGTGAAAAAAAAATCAAGCAAGAAAAAATAGTAATCCAAACCAGCAGACCTATGAAAAATAAAACTCAGTGTTGTTTTAAGCAGCTATATTTTGGAGTGGCTTGTTATACAGCTCCAAAAAACTGATATATGGGGCATGCAGATTTGAAGAGTTTGGAGAACTAGAAATACAACCAAGGATCTTTTAGTGTAGGAATATGCATACAGATACATAATCAAGACTTAAAAAAATGAACCAGGCATAGTCCTTTTGCCCAAGAGTTATAACCAGAGAAATAAAGTTGTTAAAGGATGACTTAAAATATATAAGAAGAGCACTTTACCTAATGTTGGAAGCAGGATGGACCCTGAAATTACTTCCCAGGAGGAAGTATTTCTGAACTAATGCCTTATACATGGGAAGGAGTTGGTTAGGTGAAGAAAAGTAGAAGAGAAAAAAGACCGGATTGTGCAAAGGCCCACAGACAGAAGAGGGTTTATGCATTAGAAGATGCATATTTTGCCTAAAATATATGACATTTTATAAAGAGTGATATCTTTTGAGTCTGGAAAGATAAAAAAAGAGCTACATTTTCCAGATACTGTTGTGTCAGTTTAAAGAGTTTGGATTTTACTTTGAGGAAATTAGGAATCTATCAAAGAGTTATAAGTGGCATGACAGTGGTAGATGATAGATAGTACATAGATGATTGATAGATAATAGATAGGTAGAAGATAGAAAAAAGATAGATATCAAAGATATCAAAGAATTATAGTGATGTGATCCTGTTTCTACTTTAATAAAATTTTCAAGTCAGTGAATAAAAAATTGTGGAAGAAGTCAAGAAGCAAGGAGATCACTGAGGCAGGTGTAAAAATCTAGAGGAAAAGTATTGAGAAAGTAACGAGATAGTGTTCATGAAGATGAGGTAAATATCTCAAGCTTTAATATTCATGGGATTTGGTGATTGATCAGAGATGGACAGTGTGACAAAAGGAGTCAGTAAGCATGCCTGTCACAGTTTTTTGAAAGAAATGCAACAGAAGATTTACCCACATGAGGGTGTTTGTGATGTCCTGCACAATAGTAGATGATGATTAGTGAGGTCAAGGATCATATGCCTTAGTGACTGGCTGCATGCAAGAGGATTGCTTTATGTTAATCACATAATGGTTAAAGTGGAAGCAGATTTGGAGACAAAATAACCAGTCCAGATTTGAATAATTCAGTTGAATATAATGGTGAATATTTTTATAAAGTTGGAGTTTAGTCACAGTGTTTGTGCTCTGTATATATATTTGGGATCGTCAGAATATGTAGTGTGATTATAATTAAGGGTTAGTGGTGCAATTATAATTATAATTGAGAGATTGCTCAAGTAGAATGTGCAGAGTGTAAAGAGAAGACCTAAAGAGCCCTGAAAAATGCAAACACATACAGAATAAAGAAAAAAACACATGTCAAAAAAAAAAAAAAGATTAAAGAGGAGGAAGAGGAACCGAAGGGGCAGGAGGACAGGAGGAAGCCAACTACAGGAGGATGGAGAAGGGGAAACCTGCCAGAATATAGTGTCATAGGAATCAGAGGATGAGAATGATTCAAAAGTATGGAATGTTGCTAAATGTTCTAAATGTTAAAGAGAGATTATATGAGATAAAATCTGAAACATGGTATTGTATTTAACAATAAAGAAGATTGCTATTTATGGTGCGATGTCTTGGTGGTGTCATCTGTCACTATCCAAAACTAACCTTTGTTTAAGAATAAACAGAAGGTCCAGCAGTGGAAAAAGTGGTGCAAAGAATTCTTTAAAGATGTTTGGCTAGTAAGAAACAAGAGATAGTCTACAAAATGTCAAAAGGAAGACAATAAAAGAAGAGGGACATCAATCAAGAGTGGGTCTTACTAGCATAGAAAAGCCTTAAAAGGCTACTTACAACTTAATGGATGGGAATCAGCAAAAAAGAAGAAAAAGTATAATATCAGGAAAAGAGTAAAAGTTGCTCAGCAACATCTCTGAAGAGGGGAAGAATATGGAACTCAGAACAAAGTTGGAGGAAATGGAAGTAGATAAAAGAAAGCAGACATCGTTCTTTGTGACAGAGCGGCAGAAAGAACAGGTGGATTATAAAGAACCAACTGTCTCTAAGTAACAGCAGAGGGAAATTTTCACCTGAATGCTTACATTATTTTTCTCAAATATGTGAGTTAAGTTCAACTGACAAGAGAGAGATTTTAGGTGAGTACGAGATTTGAAGTGAAATTGGAGAATATTTAAAATAGCCAAGTTGGCAAAGAAAAAGGAGATCTAACTAGAGAAATTTTGAAGGAGTGCCAGAAAGCATAATGGGCCAAGTGAAATTTAGTGTTAAAGTACTGGTGTTTGTGGTTTTCTCTAACAAAACTCATCAGCCTGGGCATAACAGGAAACATCAGCTATTGGATTTATTTCATGCATTTTTACCTAGGAGTTTTCCTAGGCAAAATTTGTAGAAGAATAACAAGGCAAGTTATCTAAGAATATTGCCAAGGAAGGGTTGAAATATGGATCATAATACTAGATAGGAAAGTAAAGAGAAACGGTGAATTATACAAAGGAAATACATCAGTGGGTTTTCGGCCTTCATGTTATCAACAAAACAACATGGTATGGAAAATGGAATAAAAACCTGAAAAAGAGTATTGGAGTGAGATGTCTGAGATTAAGAGTAGGGAAGAAGAATTGTTCCAGGTGCTGATGAGGTTCTAGCTACAGCCATGGGAGTGTGTAGATGGAAGGAGATTTTGAAGTCACAGGGATTTAGGGACAGGGCTTACACTAGGGAAGGTAGAAGGATTGAACATGCTGGATGGGCCATAATGTGAATACTGACGTTACCTAAGGGATGGTGGCAGAACTGAGATAGGGAGAAACACTATGAATGATATATTCAAGTCTACAGAGCTAGCGAGAGAGTGATTAGTATGTTTTATAAGGAGCCAGATATTCTCAAAATGAGCAAGGGACTTTCTTAAAAGGGTCAGAGTAATGATATGCAATCAGCCTGGGGAGTCTGAAGACTGATGACTCCCACTTCCTGGATCCAGAGATACGAGATATATGGGTGAGTGAGTAACACCAGCTCGAGGCATGCGGTGGTTGCGCCACATGACAACAAATTTTAGTTAAAGCAAGAAGTGGGGAAATGTCACAAAGGAGGTTAAGAATGTAAGAGATTTGTTTATTTACTTATTTATGCATTTGCTACATAATGGGGATTTCACAGACCATAATTGAAAGATATGAGAATGCAATCAGAACATGAGATTAGGTTATGGGAGAAGCAGCTTGGTGTAGGATGGGGATGAGAATAGAGAAGACGATAAATACATATTTGCAAGAGATTTCATCTTAGGCAATTACCAAGGATAACAAGTATATGAGAAACAGGGATTTTAAGTGGGCTCATATTCTTCATATAATTAGATTCAGATATTTCCACATTATTAAGAAAAAGATGTGCAAAGAGGTTGGGGGTTTCTTCTGGGATTTAGGCCAAGGTCTGTGGTATCACCCCCAGCAAAGGTCAAATAGAAAAAAAAATGCTTTAGGTCCAAACAGCAGGCAATGAGAAAGCGTGAGGGGGTGGACCACAAGAAATCAGAAACTCTCCCACTAAGGGAAGGTCTCCAGTGTCTTGACCCTTCTTGTGAGGCAATAGAGGGTCTAGGATTGTTCAGATATTTAGAATTTGGAGTTTTAAGGTACAGTCCTAGTTATTGAGAGGAAGAGCAGAAGGTGAGTTAACAGCATAGAGTGGACTTCTGAGGCAAGGGGCTGGCCTTGTTCTCAGACTGGGGGACTGCGCTGAACCATAAGCCACGTGTTCAAGTGAAGCAACACTGGGCAACAAATGAGACAAAAAGCTGTCTATTCTTGTTCCTAAAACCATTTTTTTAATTTATAAAAATTATGTTGGACAATATTTTAACATTTCTCAACCATAGCACACAAATGAGTACATACACATTATGATAGCTATCTAAAATGTGGATAAAGGTTATGCTATTGTAGTTCTTAGTTTAAAATTAACAAATAGTTAATTTTACAAATCATAACCTGAGTGAAAAGGATCCTGGTAAGAAAATAGGCAGAGTCTGTTTTAGAAGAATTACAGACATATTTGTACTTGTAACTGGCCTTGATTGGATTATCAATTGCAAAAACAAAGATTTTTTGGATTTTTTAAACTTGATTTTCATTGTTTACACCATTGAAGTTGTTCCCATTGTTTCTGCTTTGCTTCTGTCCTCCCAACCCTGGATTCCCACCCCACTTCCCTCTGGCCATCACCACACTGTTGTCTGTATCTAGGGGTTTTGTGTACACGATCCTTATCTAATCCCCTCACCTTCTTTCATCCATACACCTCCTTACCAACCCCGACTGTTGTCAGTCTGTCCCATGTCTCCATGACTCTGTTTTCTATTGTTCGTTAGTTTATTTTGTTCATTAGATTCCACATAGAAGCAAGGTCATGATATTTCTCTTTCTCTGACTGGCTTACTTTACTTAGCATAATGATTGCTGTGGTACATTTTCTTTAAACCTACTGGACACCTGCTGTGCAAACCAACTGGTTAGGCACAGGGTTCTGCGGGGAGCACAAAGCACAACATGTATTCCCTGTCTGAACTGACATTTATTCTGCCTTCCCACAAAAAAATTTCAATTCCCTGGGCCAGTTTCATTAATTTCTTGCTTTAGTTTATTGATCATTTTCAGTCAAATTGTTTTGCAATGTATTTTTATGGTGCCAATTTTAAATAGTTTTATTAAGACATTACATGTTCAACTTTACAATACAGTGCTTACAAAGTGCATTATTTCCTTTCCTTGTGCACGTAGTCTATATTCAAGTATCAGGAATGCTAAGTTGTACTATACTGCAAATCAACTTTTAGAAAGTTTATTGTATTATCATTAATTCCTCTTTTTGAAATTAGTACAAAAGTATACATTCCAGAACATTTTTCCTATTATTAAAAAACCTTTTTTTTTTTTTCTGAAAAGAATGGGATGACTCTTATGCCAAATTAACACATAGTTTTTTTCTTTTTTCAAGAAACATTTGTGGTGACATTGGTATATCAGGAAGGTGAAGCAGGAGAGTACTGGGAAGCTGCTTTAGAAATTGTTTATGTAACTACTCACAATATGTTTTAACCCAGAAATAATATATAACAGTTAGGTTTAATTAAATAATTTTCTTTAAAGCCTGGATATTAAAAGCAATAAGCAGAAAACAAAAATTAAAATGTTAAAATTTATTTACTTGCATCGATGATAAAATCCTTTGTTTTATTCAGAAAGTGATAGGCATCTGCTTTTCCAGCTACGTCCTTATCATAAGCTCGACTTAGCTGAGTACCAGGAAGCATGTTTTCAGGCAAATTCACTGGGTTAATTAATATCTGAATTTCTGCTGCAGTGTATAAAAATACTGAAGAGGTAACACAGAGAGACCTTTAAGTAAAACCACATTAAAATATAAAAGTGAACAACTTCATCAATAATTATTCCATGTGTTCATCCTTATAAATTATATTTATAAATAAAATTGTGATTTTGAAAGTACTCTCATCTAATATTAAGTCAAAATTTTTCTTTAACTAATATTTCTATATGTTTTGTGTTGTACAGAACAAATTTGAAATAAAGAACAAATTGAGATCTCAGACATCCTACATCTTTATTTCATTCTTTCATGAACAACTATATAGAATGGTTATTTCAACTAAAAGCCAGTTTTATTAATTTCTTACTTTAGTTTATTGATCATTTCAATCAAATTGTTGTGCATGTTCACATACATTATATTTTTCATGTAAAATTGTATTTTTCATGTAGCATTTTGTTAAAATGCTAGTTGAAAGAAATGAGTGAAATATGCTTTCTCCATTTATTTACTTATTTTCATTGCTTTTCTTTTTGTTAGAAAAAAAGGAGGTTCTGTTTCTGGTTAAGTTGTGACTCATTGTAAATTGTGTTATGCTTTGCCTCTAAAGCAAAAACCAGAAATAGCTGTATCCTGTAACTCACTCCTAGAGTATGTAGTTTGACTAACAAGAAATATAAATAATATAAAAAATGTTTAAAAATAGTACTGTATCAATAAATAATATTTCATAGGAATTTTGTTATATAATGATTTTTATATTGTAAATTACTCCAGAAGACCCTAAAGAAAATAAATTACCATAAGTAGGACACTGTTTGAAATAATGCAAGATTTAGCGATGTGTTTTTTTTTCTGTATTTAAATACATGTGCGCATGCATGAAAACACTGAGTCAGAGTGAGAAAATAATATTCAATGAGTTAAAAGAACCTCAGCAGGAATTCAAATTCTTTAATTACTAGGTAAACTTAAGTTGATTAACAACAAAGAAAAATCATAAGGTGAACAAACCTGTGCATATTAATGAAATCCTGAAGATGTTCATGGCTAGACCAGCTTTCCTCATGTCCACAACAATGCCTGCCAACAAATGGTTGGCTGTGGCTATATATACCACTTCAATCTCCATTAAAATTAAGCCAACAGGTCAATAAAGTGTTACTCAACATTAAACCCAATCACCTTATTTTGTTTATTGAATGATTATGCATGTAGGTCATATTTCATAGTATCTGTTACTGGTAATTTGGTGAGAAGATTATCAGCAAAGCCAAGATCATTATATAAAATCAATTTAAATTATAAGTATTTAGTTGATGTGGGGTATCCTATGGAGAACTTTTGGCAAGCAGTCTAAGTGATTTGTTCTTTAATTCTTGTTTACCTAACAAAAGGTGCTGTAATAGGATAAAGAGTTATTTTTAATATGAGACTTGTAACCCTAAGATGATTCATTGAACACATACTTCTGAGTGTCACTAACTACGCAAAGTCTTAAACTTTGTTAAAGACTAAGGAGCCTCCAAGGTGAGTGGGAGCCATTCTTAGGTAGTTTATAACCTAGTGAAGATAATGAATAGATAAAAACAACTATGCCCAGCATAGCAGGTAATTGGTTTCAGTAAAAAATCACATGAAATTTAAGGAGAGGGAAGAGACACTTCCAAAAACAGGAAAGATAGAGACCTTCAAGGACGAAGTGGCTTTTATAAATAAAGCTTGAAAGCACAAAGTCTTTTAATAACAGCATTTTATTAGTAAAATAGTTTTAGTGGGTATCTCCCAATATATGTCTAATGATATCTTTATAAATTATTTATATGTGACACAGAATATTATGTTATATGCTCACAAAATATGAACATAAATTAAAATATTTTTAAAAGATCACTGGATGGTGGGGCTCAGTTGATTGGAGCGATGCCTGTGAAACAAAATGTCCTGGTTAGGGTGTGCACCTGAACTGTGTGTTCATCCTTGGTCGGGGCACAAATGGGAGACAACTGATCAATGTTTCACCTATTGATATGTCTCCCCATCTCTCTCTCCCTTCCTTCTGAGGAAGGAGATAGTCAGGATGGAGGAAACTCTGGAGACACCCCAGGGCTAAGATAAAAGACATCAATATAGAACAGAAACAATGCACTAAGACCAGTTGTCCCTGCTTTCTGGAAAACTGCTGAATCATGGTGAATCATGATTGCTCCTGCACAGAAGATGCTACATGACCTCTGCTTCATTATAAAACCATCATCAAATTAAAACTGTGGGAATCCCTGCCCTGGTGGCCAGTCAAAGAAAATCATGGAAAACTGCATGCACTATAGCTTAAAAATAATATAATTACTTGCACAGGCACAATAAAGGCCTGCCACAACTATCCAGGAAATACCTGCCCTACAGGAACAGAATCCCTCTAGCCACTGAGGGTCAGTCTCTGCTTGGAGTTGGCCCACTCCCATGTTCTGTGGAGGGTACCATCACTTAATAAATCTGCTGTCTCTCTTTCTGCTATAAATTCTCTGTGTGTTCTGTTCAATTCATTGTTCACAATCACCAAGAACCTGGTTACATGTGTCCACCTGCAACACTTCCTCTCTCTCTAAAATACTTTATAATTATATTTTATAATGAGATGAAGAATAAACTAAAGATAAAACACACACTATTTCTTTATAAATTTATTTTATTTTATCCTTTAATCATACAAAATGTATTTTACATGTTAAATTCAACATAAATACATTTTATATAATAAGCTATATAAAATAATATTTGTTATATTACTTAATAGTAGTTAGAATAAGAACAAATTAATATGCTTTAGTATCACTGATAGTCTGAATTTTATATGGTGTGATTCAATATTTTCAGAGCCCTAGTCAAAACTCAGTTTACGTCTAATTTGGTGGCTGTTAAAGATAGAGAAGATCCCAAAGATTCCTTTCAAGTACATGGCATGCCTTGTTTTACAGTATTTTGCGTTGTTGCAGATATTGTACGTTTTACAAATTAAAGGCTTCTGGCAATTGTGAGTAGCCTCTATCAGCACCATTTTTCCAGCGGCATTTGTTCACTTCATGTCTTTGTGTCATATTTTAGTAATTCTTACAATGTTTCAAACTTTGTCATTATTATTATAGTTATGGTGCTCTATGATCAATGATCTTTGATGTTATGAATGTAATGGTTTTGGGACAACACAAACCCCACCTGTATAAAATGGCAAAGTTAATCAACTAATGTTGTGTATGTTCTGACTGTTCCATGGACCAGCCATTTCCCCATCTCTCCCCCTCTCTTTGGGCGTCCCTATTCCTTGAGACACAACAGTATTAAAATTAAGCCAATTACTGACCCACAATGGCCTTTAAATGTTCAAGTGAAAGAAAGTTGCACATCTCTGCCTTTAAATCAAAAGCTATAACGGATTAAACTTAAAGCCAAGATAAGCCCCAAATTTGTCCTCTTGTGCCATTTAGCCAACTTATGAATGAAAAGTGAAAGTTCTTGAAAATATTTAAAAGCACTATTCCAGCAAACACCAGAATCATAAGAAAGTAAAACAACCTTTATTGCTGATATGAAGAAAGTTGTAAAACCTGAATAGAAGGACAAATCAACCACACCATCCCCTTAAAACCAAGTCTAATCCAGAGCAAGCCCCTAACTCTCTTCCGTTCTCTGAAGGCTGAGATAAATGAAGAAGCTGCAGAAGAAAAGTTTAAACCTAGCAGAGCTTGGTTTATTAGATTTAAAGAAAGAAGACATCTATGGAACATAAAAATGCAAGGTGAATCAGCAAGTTATCCAGAAGATCTAGCTAAGAAAATTAATAAAAGTCACTACACTAAGCAATAGATTTTCAGTGTAGACAAAACAGCCTTATTGGAAGAAGAAGCCATTTAGGAATTTTATATCTAGAAAGAAGTCAATGCCTGGCTTTATTTAAAGTTTTAAAGGATAGGCTGATTCTCATGTTAAGGTTAATGCAGCTGGTGTCTTTAATTTGAAGCCAATGCTTATTTGCTATTCTGAAAATCTTAGAGCCCTTAAGAATTATGATAAATCTATTCTTTCTTGTGTTCTGTAAGTGAAACAACAAAGCCTGGATGACAATAGATCTGTTTGCAACATCATTTACTGAATATTTTAAGCCCACTGTTGAGATCTGCTCAGAGAAGAAAAATACATTCAAAATAATACTGCCCATCGATAATGTATCTGGTCACCCAAGAGTTCTGATGGAAATGTACAATGAGGTTAATGTTATTTTCTTGCCTGGATCCATTACACCACATATTTTGTAGCCTATGAACAAGGAATAACTTTGACTTCAAGTCTTATTTAAGAAATACATTTGTAAGGCTGTAGCTGCTACAGATAGGGATTCCTCTAATGGATTTGGGCAAAGTAATTAGAAAACCTTCTGAAAGGATTCACCATTCTAGAGGCCATTAAGAATATTCATGATTCATAGGAAGGAAACAAAATATTGAAATTAACAGGAATTTGAAAAAATTGATTCAAACTCTTATGAGTGAATGAGGGGGCAAGACTTCGGTGGAGAAAGTAATGGCAGAAGTGGTAGAAATGGCAAGAAAACTAGAATTAGAAGTGGAGCCTAAACGATATGACTAAATTAATTGTTGCAGTCTCATGATAGAATTAAGCAGATGAGGTATCACTACCTATGGATGAATAAAGAAAGTGGTTTCTTGAGCTGTATCTACTCCTAGTAAAGATGCTGTGAAAATTGTTGACATGGCAACCAAGGATTTCAAATATTACATAAACCTAGTTGACAAATTAGAGACAGAGTTTGAGAGAACTGAATCCAATTTTGGAAGAAATTCAACTGGGTAACATGCTATCAGATGGCAATGCTACAGAGAAATTGTGTGTGAAAGGAAGATTAATTGATGTAAACAACTTTATCATTGTCTTATTTGAAGAAATTGACACAGCCTCTCCAACCTTCAGAGCATCCACCACCCTGATCAGTCAGCAGCCATCAACATCTAGGCGAGACCCACCATCAGCAGAGAAATTACAACTTGCAGAAGACTCACATTATGGTTAGCATATTTTAGCAATAAAATATTTTTAAGTAAAGCATGTATATATTTTTTAGAAATAATGCACACTTAATAAACTACAGTAGAGTGTAAACACAACCTTTGTATGTACTGAAAGGCAACATAAAATGCGTGACTCTCTGTATTTCAATACTTAATTTCAGTTGTCCAGAACTGAACCTACAATATCTCCGAGGTATGTCTGCATGCACAGAACTAAAGGGAATGAGTACATCATTTTGTACTTAATAAATCATGAACTCATCTTTCAGTTCTGCCTAATAATAGTTAAAATTATTGAATATAGACAGCTATAAATGTCCTTAATCTTGATGTCAATTAGAATTTATTTCAAACTGATTAAAATATATTATATTACATTGTACATTTTTATCAGTTTACAATTAGTTGAGACATCATTTGGAGCATTTTAAAAGTGATTAGACACATGTGGGATAACATAGACCCTTTGTAGGTGACACACTTGTGGTAGTTTGAATCATACGAGAGTGAAAACATCTCCAAGTGGGCCTATCAATAGTATGAGGTTTTAGTTTTTGTTTTTTGTTTCCAGAAAGCAGTTGCTTGCTTATTCATAGTTAAATACCACATTCTTTCTTTAAGAGATTTATAGGGTACTTTTTATTATTATTCTCATTCATGAATCATTTGTATATTATAAAAATGTTATACAAACTTGGAAGACTTGTCATTTGTAAAGAAAAATATGTAACTAATTATTAAATTTGACAATTCTTTAAACATTGTGCTGTTGAATAACAAGTAAACATCTATGTAAAAATTTCATTATTATTCCCTATCTCTTTAAAAGTTCTGATTCTGCCCTGGCTGGCATAGGTCAGTGGATTGAGCGCGGGCTGCGAACCAAAGCATCACAGGCTCGATTCCCAGTCAGGGCACATGCATGGGTTGCAGGCCACAGACCCCAGCAACCGCACATTGATGTTTCTCTCTCTCTCTCTCTCCCTTTCTTCCCTCTCTAAAAATAAAAATAAATAAAATCTTTTTTTAAAAAAGAAGTTCTGATTCTTAAAAACCTATTTCTTCATTCTAACCCCCTAAGTAGCCATTCTGATAACTGCTTTACACTTCTGACTTAAGCTTCTTCATTGTTACTCCAATAACTTGTCAATGAATAAATATAAATGCATTTCACATATGATGCTATTTCTGTAAATTAACTTTTGAATCATTTATTTTTATTTCTGTTTAAAACAGCCATTTTATCAGAGATTATGCTTATTTTCCCCATATAATTTATATTACTTGGAGTAGTTATATTTCATGAGAGCATTATTCTTTATTTTATTTTTTAACATTTTTTTCAATTACACTTGATTTTCAATATTATACTAGCTTCAGGAATACAGCATAGCAGTTAGGCACTTATATGACTTAGAAAGTGAGCTCCTGGATGGGTTTAGTGCCTACCTGGCACAAAACATAGTTATTACAATATTACTGACTATATTAATTAGTAAACTTTCCCTTTAGTGGTTCCAAATAAATGATTTTTAAATTTTTGGTTGTTAAAACAGAATCTAACAAGTAGCATAAGCTAAGGCATGTTGAAAATGCACTCTCATCCAAATATTGTGCATACCTGTCACATTGAGTGACTAGTTCTAATAATTCTTTCTTTGAATCTTTAATATTTCTCTATACCTTCCAAAATTTGTTAACAAAACAATGTGCTTCACTTGGTATATTATTTCACGTGAGCCCTTTTAGCTGTTTTCTACTGTGTGAATAAGTATTATTAGCTCAATTAAATGTGAACTTCTGAATGTGTTGCCGCGTACGTATTGCCAATTGGTAAAGTTTGTTAGGCACCAGATGTGCCCTAATCTGCAAGATTTCTAAAAATATCGCATAATTTTTACCTCATGTTCTAGGTGCAAAAATCTTAACCTTTTGTCAACTATGATGTCTTTAAGCTACCATGAGCTAATATTTCCAGAAAAGATATGGACTTAAGTCAAAATTCATCATTTAAATAGTACATATAAATAAGTGCTGCATGTATTTTTTTCTGAAAAATATTAAACCTTTTTGGCTGACTTCTTGGTGTAAGAGATCAATTTTTAGCTCTGCATACTAGCAGCAGGAGTGTGCGTCTAATGTCATTTCTTGCCCTGCCCCTATTTTTCCTCCATTCTTTTCTTATGTAATTTAAATTTGTTTTTTATCTAGTGAAGAGAGATTTAGTTTACACAAGGTGATACGATACATAAATTCACTTCGCCTACATTTACTTGAAGTGCAAATAAGAGCAATGTGCCGGACATAAACAAACAAGGGAGAAGGCCCTATACTTCACCAGTGCAGTGGAATCCCACCTCCGCTCTTCAAATGGCATGTGGCCGTTTGACAAGAGGCCCAGTGAGAAGGCCACCATGGGAATGAATCTGAGGTTCTGTTTTACATTTTAGATGAAAAAAGTAAGTGTAAGTGAAAGTTCTAACATATCCCTCCACCACTACAGTAGATTATTTTCCAAATTCTTTCATGCTCGAGAATTTTACTTTGGTGAATGTTACTCTAATTTACTTGATTTATATAAAATATTCCACCAATGAAGATTTGCTCATTTATTCATTAACTTATACATTTGTGCAATAAAGGGAAAAGGAAAAGGAGAGAATGGCACTTTTGTGAATAAGGTAGTATGAACAAAATTAGGATAATAGAAAAGTATTTTTGTTTAATGAAATACATAGAAGTCTCATTATTTGCTTTTGAATAAGGCTATAACATTAATATGTACAGGGCCTGGTACAAATAATGCTCCTTTTTATTATAAAATCACTGGCATGTAATTGTGTAAAATAACAATGTCACACTCAAGTACACCATATGACATTTTAGGTAAAATGTTCAAATTAAAACTATAACTATTACACCCATATTACTACCCTACCAACCACACTCAAATAAGCATTACTTCTGTTGGACCTTGTACTTATATTATAAACAATCATATATCTATGTACATATGTGTATATATATGTTTATTTATGTGTATATGTATATATGTTTATATATGTATATGACAAGGTCAAGATAGTCTTTGCTGCACATGGTATTGCAGTACTGGAAAAATGTTATGCAAGATGAAATCATGTAAATCAATCTTGATAATCACTAAGAATAATATGATTGTTCCAGCACTTTTTAAAAATTTTGCCAAAATATTTAAACTCTTTTACTACAGGTTAAAAATAGATTGGGAATTAAAAAAAAAAAAAGTAAACTGCCCTGGCTGGCATAGCTCAGGACTGAGCGCGGGCTGTGAACCAAAGCATTGCAGGTTTGATTCCCAGTCAGGGCACATGCCTGGGTTGCAGGCCATGGCCCCCAGCATCTTAATGCCCAGCACATTGATGTTTCTCTCTCTCTCTCTTTCCCCGTCCCTTCCCTGTCTAAAAATAAATAAAGAAAATCTTTTTAAAAAATAGTAAACTATGTTCATCTGAAACATTGTAGTTTAATGAAAATTAAAATATTTTATTTCTTTGTGAAAAGACTTATCAAGAGTAGTTTGAACAGGGCTTGCTTTCTTCTCATCAAATAAAGATAAAGAGCAAGAATCTTGGCAAATTGTCTGATTTCTTTCTAGGTTTGGATCAGCTTCCCATATTTTATCTTTTGAACATTTGGTATTATTAAATGTCCTTAAGATTTCCTTTAATGTGAAGTTTTTTGACAATGCCACTTCCTCTGGGACATTTTTATCCTTTTGGTCACAGCCACTTTCTTCATTTATGTTGATAAGTCACCTTTGTTAAGTTTCTCCGACTGCGTATCTAGAGTTCTTTAATTGTGGCAGTCAACTTTCCCACAATCAGATATTTTTTTCGATGAACTTTATTTGTTTCCATTGGAATCCTGCAATGATATCTGCATAGTACAGTAAATGTTTCTGCCATACTGCATCATATCACAAGCATTTCCTTTTTTTCCTGGAGCCTCTCCTGACTTCAAATGCATGCTTTATGTCACATTTCATCCAAAGTTCAGCTAAGAAAATTGCATGATACTTAGTTGTTGTGTGAATAAGCTGCCTGAAAATCCAACTTGTATATCCATCTTAGGCTATACAAGTTAAAATATTTTCTTGATCTATTGACTGGAATAATGAAGTTTTGTTTGGGTGGTAAAAAAATATTTCACATTTGTATTCACAACTCTGAGAGAATTAGGATGACATGGAGTATCATCCAGCAGTAAAGTGCTTTAAAAGTTAAATTATTTTGCCCTGGCTGGCGTAGCTCAGTGGATTGAGCGCAGGCTGCGAACCAGGCATCGCAGGTTCGATTCCCAGTCAGGGCACATGCCTAGGTTGCAGGCCATGTCCCCCAGCAACTGCACATTGATGTTTCTCTCTCTCTCTCTCTCTCTCCCTCTCCCTTCCCTCTCTAAAAATAAATAAATAAAATCTTTAAAAAAAAAAAAAGTTAAATTATTTTGCCAACAATATTTCTTTACCACTGAGAACAAAAGAATGTATAATTCAAACAGTAGCAGTGCTAGAAAAATGCTTTGACTATGGCCTTTCACTGTGGTTATCAAAATCTACCAAGGAATAAGAGTTTTCTATAATTTGATTAAAATCAATTGCACAGAGACTTATTAATCATGTAAAAAAATCTACAAACTTCTATATGGCTCTGGCAGTGGAATAGAACTTGGCTTAAATTATCCAGGTAAAGTTCTAGGACATGTTTACATTTCAAGTCTGCCGTGGGATTCCAGGTGTGCAAGATGGAAAGGGTGTTTTGTTAGACTTCCTCGCGTATCTTCTAGCAGAGGTTTCTTATGAGCAAGATGCTGGGTGGCAATTCTCCGTGGATTTCTTGCATTTCTGCAGGCCTTGCAAACTAAGGACTTGACCACCTATGCTCTAGACTCTGTTTTCAAGGATTCTTGTATAGGAAACCATCTGAAACATAGAATAGTATTGCTCTCTAGAACAAGGAGCTGGTTTGTTTACTGCCCAACATGATAAAGATAAAGTCACCCTCCAAGGAAAAGATCAGGTAGACTTAATGCCCTTATAAAAGATTCAGGTTTTCTCAACTCAAAGTTCCTCTCCTCCAACTCAATCTACTGTACATGCAGGCATCACATGATCCTCTGCATTATTCTTTGGGATTTGGGACTTAAGGAACCAGTGTGAATACTGACACTCCAGCTTCTGCTACTCCCCTGGGCAACAATATCTTTTGTTTCTGACCCCAGGGTATCATGTTTTCTACCAGCAACCATGAACTGTGGGAAGCAAACCTCTGAGCCTGCAAGCAAAAGAAAAATCTCAGACCTCTCACAAGTTCTTGCCAAGAGAAACCTCAGTATATCTTTCCAGTTGCTGAAACAGGTCTCAGGCAAAAATGAAAGTGACTTCAAAATCTCTAAAAGAAAAAATATCAGATGTGTGTTGTACCTTAATGGCAAAATACTGCAGATACAAATTGCTCAACTTTCAAAGAAGTAATATAACAAAGCACTCACAATCAAAAGTACCTTACTCCAATAAAAAATGTTTTAACTATGATGCTGTTTAACCTTCATACATATAATTTTCCTTATTTATAATTTGTATGAACTTATAATAACTACTTCAGAGTTGTTTTGAAGAATATATGAGGTAATGAAGAAAAAGGAATGAACATACTATAGTACATATGAGAAACACTCAACAAATATTTTATATTGCTTTAGAGTTGCTTAGAATACCTCATTAAATAACTCAAAGTCTAGAATGAAATCTCTTATACCCTCATATTGTACACCCCATGGGATCGTCATTTAAATATTTTTGGAAGTAACTTATCCTGCCCTGAGTTCTGTTCTACATCAACACTAGAAGTAAGATTCCTGTGTGATGTTATAAAGCTTTCCCTGATGAATTAAAGCATCTTTATACATGTATGTGCAGGGATCCCTTATGAGTAATTGGTAACTGTATAAAGTTGCCAGAATGAAGCAACCCATCCTCTATATCCACCATCAAATGATTCTAATTTACAAATCTGATTTTGTCAATTTTTTACTGAAACATTCTCCTTTGCAAAGAAAGTCTGAACAACTTAGTATTTCACACTTCACTCATTTCTTTTTTTATTTAATCTTTATTGTATTTTTTCCATTACCATTTAGTCCCCTTTTACCCCTGTCCCCACAGCACTCAACACACAGTTGTCCATGTCCATGAGTCCATTTCACTCATTTCTACTTTACACATCCTGTAAATTCAAGGCCTTTTCATATTATTTTCTTTTCCTCTATTTTTACAGATATGACTCTGTGTCCAGAAATGCCTGTCTTTTATTTCTTCCTTGTGAAATCTTATTCATTTTTCAGCAGCCAGATCAAATATCACTTTCTCAGTGAAGCCACTCGTGACTTTCCCAGGATAGTTTGTCACTGCTGTGCCATCATCCAAAAGAGTTCTACACACACACCATTACAGAACTTATAATGTGAAATGCAAAGACTTTCTTACTTAAGTGTTTTCCTATTGTCTACTCATGTTTATGTTTCCAGTGTTCAGGACAACGAAAGGCTCACTACTTATCTTTTGGTCTTTGAATGATTAAAGGAATGAACACAAGACTCCATGTTTACCATGATAATATGAATTAATTTTTATCATGAGACTTTACTTCCTTGAATTCTTGAGGATGGACATGCTTATAGAATCCTATATTCAAATCCAAAACTGTCTGGTAGGCACATCTTGTAAACACACTTGACCTGACCATTCTTCCTGCCTGGAACATTCTCTGACTGGAAGTTCACATGTCCTGCTCCATCAGCTCCTTCAAGTGTCTGCTCAGTTATCACTTTCTTTTTAAAAGGGTACCATTTGATTTAAATAGCAACTATTCTTTCTCTTCCCTGTTTTATTTTTTCTATAGTACTTATCATCTTTAATATACTATGAAATTGTTTATACTATAATATCTATTGTTAATTTTTGCTCACTGCAGTGTAAATTATATGTGAGCAGATATTTTTTTCTTTTCTTCAGGGATGTATCTCCATTAACTGAAAGAATACCATGCTCAATAATTATTGAAAATAATAGTGTGAGGGGCAAACTATGACAAAGATTTTTTATTGCATTTTCTCTAAATTCAGCTTCCTGCAAAAACTGATTCCAAGAAAAATGCAAGAATTTGATCTACGATATTGAAATGAATTTTGGAACACTTCCATTGTAGATTGCATAATTCCTCCTAAAACCTGGATGGATAGATAGATCAATCGAAAGATGATAAACTTATATGCTTATGTATTTTTTTCTCTCAGTGATTATACATTAGCTCCTAGAATACAGTTTAATGTATGAAATGTACAAAGTATTTTTAAGCATCACTGAAAGTTAAGAACTAAAATAAGCAACAGAAGGGCATGCTGAAAACAATCAATTAATTTTTGTTTTTCAACTAAGCAGGGAAGAACAGAGAGGAATGAGGAGGAAAGAAGACGGCTAGCTCTGTTTGTTACTCATCCTGTGAGTCACTGGTTGCATGTCTGAAAAATACAAATATTTCATGAGTAATTCAAGCTCTTTTGAACCAAAGGTTTAAACAACCCTTGGATGAAATGGGAATTTATAATTATTATTGTAACTGGAACAAATCCACAAATACATGAATTCCCTCATATCAGATATGAAATTAACAGATGTAGATGTAAGTTTACATTGTAGCAGTCTCTTCTTCCCAGTTGATATGCTTATTTAGAACTAACAATTTATTTTAGTAGAACTGAAAGATCATGCAGGCATTTGCTTATTATTTAGTTGGATGGTGAGTTTTTAATTATTTTTTTCTCCTCTGAAGTCTCCCAAAACACTTGAAAGAGTCTAATTTTTTTAAAGTCAATTTACCTTCAACAGAAAAGGTATACAGCTAAAAGGCACTCTGCTTTGGGGTTTCCTTTTCCTTAATAAAGTATGCTGATAAAAAGAGAATAAAGGAAAGAAAATCAAAGGCAAGTACTTTTTTTCTATTTTTACTTTCCTAAAAATGTTCTTTTGAAAGTTTCATTGTTTATGAAGTTTGGAGAAGTAGACAGGTCTTAAATTCTTAAAATTATCAACCAGTATATGGGTCACACCCAATCAATCTGTCACAAAATGAGCACTGGAAAAGATTTTGCTGAGTTTTAGCTACAGTGTTAAAAAGTCAATGTTAATTACACTAGTTCCTCAGCTATCCGAGGTTGTGATAACAAAATAATTCATTCATACACTCAATTATATTAACTAAATATATAAATGCCATCTTGGTGAATTTGATGTCATATAAATAGGTGATGAATTTAATAGAAAAACATGAGGCAAAGGGGTATTCTTTGGAGCTGGAGAAAAAGTAAGAGTCATTTATAGGATTTTCTTTGCACATAAGAAAACTGAGATCACAAGTGTGTATGTTGGACATTTTACTCCTTTCTGAAGAAATTCATTTATATTCATGGCTTGATACAGAAGAGAATTGGGAGGCTGCGTTCCACTTAATAGTTCTGTTACTTATATCTTCTGGAAACCTCTCACTATTATTCTTTTTAAAATAAAGATTACATTTTCCTCAGATGTTTTTAATATAACCATTTCTAGTTATTTTAATTTAAGTATAGTGACATACAACATTATATTATTGTATTAGTTTTCAGGTTTATAATACATTAGCGTAATACCCTCTAAATCCATCCATGTTGTTGCAAATGCCAAGGGTTAACTTTTTGTTCTTGCACAGTATTTCATTTTATATTTTACTACATCTTATTTATCCATTCATCTATTGATGGACATCTAGGTTGCTTCCACACCTTGGCTATTGTAAGTAAAGCTGCAATAAACATAAGGGTGCATATATCTTTTTGAATTAGTGTTATCAATTTTTTTGATAAATACCAAAAGTCAGGTTACTGGTTTATATGGTATATTTCTTTTTAATTTTTTGAGGAATCTCACTACCATTTTCCTCAGGGGATGCACCAGTTTGCAGTCTTACCAAGAGGGCACAAGAAAAATTGAACAGTACATAAATAAATGGAAGAATATACCATGCTCATGGATTGAAAGAATTAATATTGTTAAAATTACCATACTACTCAAAGCAATCTACAGATTCAATGCAATTGAATGCCCATCAAATTGCAATGTAATTTTTCTCATAACTAGAATAAATAATTTTAATGTTTATATGCAACCACAAAGACCCTGAATAGCCAAAGAAATCTTTAGAAAAAAGAATAAAGTTGGAGGTATCATACTCCCTGGTATCAAACTATTCTAGAAAGCTATAATAATCAAAACAGCATGGTAATGGCACAAAAACAGGCATCTCAAAAAATGGAACAGATTAGAGAGCCCAGAAATAAATCCTCACTTATATAGTCAACTAATCTATGACAAAGGGTGTAACAATATACAATGGAGTAATGGCAGTCTCTCCAAGTGCTTTTGAGAGAACTGAACAGATATATACAAAAAGAAAAGATGAAACTGGACTATTTTCTATATCATATACAGAAATAAGCTCAAAATGGATTACTTAAATGTAAGGCTTGAAATTATAAAATTCCTGGAGGAAAACATAAGAAGTAAACTATTTGACATCAGTCTGAGAAATATCTTTTGGGATATATCCTTATAACATGAAAAACAAAAGCAAAAATAAACAAATGGGACTTTATCAAACTAAAAATCTTCTACACAGTGAAGGAAACCTTCAACAAAATAAAAGTTAACTTATTGAGTGGAAGAATATATTTTCAGGTGATATGTCGAATAAGGGGTCGATGTCCAAAATATGTAAGAAACTCATACAACTCAATAACAAAATTTTTTTAAATTCATAATTATACAGAGAATTGGGCAGAGGACATGAAAAGACATTTCTCCAAAGAAAACATACAGATGGCCAACAGACATACGAAAAGATGCTCAACATCACTGATCATCAAGGAAATGCAAATCAACACCACAATGATACACTACCTCATACCAGTCAGAACAGCTATTCTCCAAAAGTCAACAAGTAACATGTGTTGGTGAGGATGTGAAGAAAATGGAACCCTTTAATAGAACTGTTATATATGACATACATATGACATATATGACATTTGTTGGCTCATAGAGCTATTATGTATATTCAATTTCTTTTTTTGTTTTGCTTTTTTAAAGTTGTTGCTCAAGTAAAGTTTGTCTCCATTCATTATCCCCATTTTTTTCTCTGGAGCTACATTAAGCCTTATTGCAATTTGTTTTATTATTTTATAAATTTGAAATGAAAATTTTTAAAAATTATTCAATTATATTCTCTATGTTAAACATTACTAAACATGTAATTTTTTAGGTGACATAATCTGTGTTGTTCTCCAATATACAATTATCTTTTCAAAGGCACATCTATAAATTTCTGAAATACAGTGTCCTGAACTCTACTCAATATCTGCAAGAGAAGGTGGATGGGATCCAAGGAGAGTATGATTGTCTTGAGATGTTTTTATATTTACATAATAGTGGTAAGACTGCAATGGTATTTTATTTTCTAATTTTTGTTTATATTCTTCTGTATTTGAGAACAAAATGGCTGTTAAAAATTATATTCAGAGACACTTAGGTTTGAATGTTAACTGTATAAGCACAAAGCCTACAACACACACCATGGTATCTGTAATATCATTCTGACAGTGCTGACTTTGTTAGACCTCATTGTTTTTTTTTCTGTAAACTAAGTATAATAGTACCAATCATGAAGGTTGCATTAAGTATGGTGGTTAGCACATGGACCATGCTTTAATTAACAGTGATATTAGCAGAAAATTATGTCATAATTTTATTTTCATCATCATCATTGTAGAGTGTCCTAAGAAGTTACATGTCTTTTAGCTAATTACCCTACCCCTTTCTGAAAGGAACTAGTCTTGAAATTGTGGTTTTGAAATACACCCTCTCTTCTTTAGCCATAAGAATTTTAAGCTGTGAAGTCTTTCCCCTGAAGCTGGAGAAGTTCATACTTCTAAGGTACAAGAGACAACTTTGCTCACTCAAGTGTTTGCCGCTTTGTCCATAACACATATTAAAATGACACGGTCACTTTTTCTCCAAATATCATTATTACTTAAGCCTTGTTCTTTCAGACTTAAATCCAAAATAGCTGCTCTCCTAGTTACTTTATTCTACCTACTTGAGAAAATAAATTGTTCTTTAAGAATAAAAATAAAATAAAATAAATACTCATGTTTTAGTAAAATAAAATTTGTGTCTGTTATCTGGATTAGCAAATTCCTATCACAAATAACTCTTGACTGTGACTCAGTTTTGTGATCAAATCATTGTCATATCATATAGTTCACCCTTCAACTGTCCTTACTTTGGATTTGGAATGACTGACACATTTATTTTAATACTAGGTAGCTTATGTGTAGTCCTTTTTTCTTTCTCTTGAGATTTTGTCAAAAATTCCCCCCATCCTGTACTTTTTTATATACCCAGATATTTTCTTGATATGAAATATAATTATTCTGCTTCTTTGGAGAAAAATATACCTTTTTTTCAAATATAAGCATGAGCTAAATATAAGCAGTGTTAGTGATTTTTCT
Organism: Tonatia bakeri; assembly: GCA_004024845.1. NCBI lineage: Eukaryota > Metazoa > Chordata > Mammalia > Chiroptera > Phyllostomidae > Tonatia > Tonatia bakeri. Next base: position 64,715 of record PVIA01007249.1, read on the forward strand.
GATTTTCTTTTTCAAATATCTATATATGGAAACACATAAATATCTGAAACATGCATTCTATTAAATACCTCTGTAATTAGTGATAAAATGACTGTCCTCTCTGGTTGGCTGGGAACAGTGCAGGTTTGCACCTGCTATCCTGGCATAATCACCAAATGGCCTTTCACTCTCAAAGTGCTACTGTTATAGATGGTAGTTACAGTTTGTCTTATTGAGAATATCAATCCACTTCAACATTTATAGCTTATTGATATACTAACAATAATTCAACACAAACAAGATCATTTGTGTTAAGTGACTCTAGAGAATCATATATATAATTTCATGGATAATTGTTTTTGAAGCATTCATGCATCCCTATGTATCCTTTTTTAAAAATAGTGAGATATCATCAATTTTAGTGCAATCATTCTAAGGCAAGCAGCCACCAGACTCATTCACTAATATGTTCACTCAACAAGCAGTTATTGAGTAATATGTGCATATACTGGTGGCACTGTGGTAGTTATCTAGTATACAAGGATGGAGCCTATGAATTCTAAAAGGTATTTGAGGATAATAATCAAGCACACACATGTAAACAATATGTTAATAAATATAGATTTGATAATATGATCCATGTTCATATTTAAGAGTAAGTGGTCCATCAGATATTGTTTATTCTCACAAATTTGTATCTCTTGGTTTCCACCACTCCCAATAGCATCTTCTGCTCAAGCCATACGAACCTTTTCCAGGTTTCCCAACTGTACTCTGCTGTTTTCAACTACCTAGGATTTCTATGTACTATCCTTTTCATGTCTTTTCTCCCTGGCAAGTTTCCAGTTATCATTAAAAACCACCCTCATATAGAATTAATTATGCCTTCCATTATTAATACACTTATCAAAAATATTTTAATTCCTTATTAGTATGTCTCTTTTCTATATCTAATGATGAGAACTTTGAAAGCAAGGATAGTTTATTTTCATCTTTGTACTATGTGCATTGTACATAGTAGAGAATTCATTGAGTAATGAAATAATGAATGAATGGATGGATTACGTGAATGAATCAATGAATGAATCAATGAAGGAATAACTGAAAGAGTGAATGAAGCACTAAATATGCAATGGTTATTAAATCTGTAATACAAACAACCATGAAGAATGCAGTTTATTTCCATCCATAAAAAATAAATGAGCAGCAAAATTGACCTCATTCATGCAAGGCCCATTAGAAACCCCTACTGTTAAGAAAAAAACAGTGAATAAAATGCCAATAATTAAAAATCTGAATATTGTACATAAAAATCCACATTCCTCACTGGTCTTGAAAAATCATAAAATCAGCAACACATAGCATGTGTTTCCACATGACGTTCACTGGCTCACCACACATGGTAGTTCTCCCTTTAGTCTGGCATGTACAGTCCCTGTCCCTTGAGTCTTTAATACAGAATTCTCTCATTCCATACTAGTACATGAATTTGACCCTGGGATTCAGTGAGTTTTATCAGAGCACTAACCTGGAATTAAGGTCAACACCACTGTTCTCAGTAAAAGGAAGTAACAGACATTTTAGAGAGGGGAGAAATAAGTAAAGATGAAGCATATATGATCAAAATGAAAAAATGTAGAGAGCCTTTTTGAATGTTAAAAGAATTAAAATAGTGTAGCGCTTAAGAGCCTGAACCCTCAGATTCAGAGATCTGGTCTGGCATCTTGCTACACAGGACAGGCCGCTTAACTTTTCAGAGGTTAAATCCCCTCATCTGAGAAATAGAAGTGATAATAGTTCCATTACTTCAGATATGCCTCCTAGACTTTTTTGTAAGGATTAAATACGACAATTTATGTGCAGGCTCACTTGAGCATAGAGAGTTTAGTCATCATGGAGTTCTTCAGATGTTTCTAACAGACTGAGATAAGTATGTTGAGCCCTACAGAAAGAGGGGCTGGAGACAGAAATGGTGCCTTATGAGGGTCTCTGAGAGACAAGAGGAAACATGAGCAGAAATGCTACCCCCGAATATGTCACTTTTGCATAAGTCTTATTTTGAGAGCTACAGACACTTGAAAAATAGCAGATGCAAGAAGGGCACTCTGATCTCCCCTTTTATTTCTGAAAACAAGAGATGAATCTCTCACGTAAAAGATTTCCACCCTCTACCAGGAGAGGAGAAACAACTTTATCACCAGAGATGCAGAGCTGAGGCCAAGAAAGAGCAATACAAACGGACAGTATTAAAATTACTTTTATTTTCCATTAGTCTTCCCATATATTATGGTGATTTTTCCACAATTGCTACTTTTTTTTCAACCTGATATATTATAAAAAGCATTTAGGTCTATTGTTTTGGGGGTCTTTATTTTCCTAAAGAATCTCCCAAGTATGTGTAGAAATGTGTGTGCTTTTCTCCTGTTGCTCTGTCTCATGCCTATTTAATTCTCAAGCCCAGGCAAAAACCCTGCAAGGGTACAGGTAAAGTCAGGCCTTCCCTCCACCTGGATACACCTCTAACAGTCTTTACCCATTTTGCAACAGATCAACATGTGAATGCTATTTTGTCTTCAAATGTGGATAGTATGTTTAGACACAGCAGGATACAGTGGATGATCCATCAAAAGATGTAGGCAGATGTAGCAGGAGATGGTACATGATGAATAGAGCCAGCCCAGAAGATAAAAGGTGGTGTGGCAGTAGTAGATGTTTTCTTAGTGCCTGTGAGACATTTTTAGAGGCATACTTATGGGTTCATTTATAGGTAGCATCCTATATGAAAAAGAGAGACAAAGTCCAGTGACATTTATTATGAAGTAGGTAATATCACCCTGCTTTGATGTTACATTGTATGATAATAAAAAATCAAGTACTGTGTTTTAATACTTGAAGAGCTTTCTATTTAATTCCACTCCTGAGCATAGCAGAGATGACTTTGCATTCACCAAAACCCATATGCTCTTTTCCTGGTACACAGCTAGAGTACCAGAGTCTTCCTTTCACTAGATGTGGCCAATGAGATGTGGAAGGAAGTGCAGTATACTATTCTAGGCCTGGCAATAAAACTCTCCAGTATGATCCTGTAAACTCTGTCTGATGAGCAGACACAGATTAACCCTCAGTAGTCTTTCAGCCCTGCTGACTGAGAGAGTCACATGGTTGAAAGACCCTGTGTCCCTGAAAGACAATGTGGAAAGCTGCCCACCAACCAAAAACATCTGCATTAGGCTTCAGTGAAAGAGAAACTTCTTTGTGCTAGGCCACTGATATTTGGGGGTCACTTACCCTAAGAAATAATCTTAGTTAACCAAATACTGTAGTCTGAAATTCTATCTCTTTCCATCTTTTCAGTTGATTATCATTTTGAGTCAATATAAATAAAAAATAAATAAAATAACTGAAACTAGCAGAAACCAGAAACCACAAGCAGTCTTTGTTCACAAGTTAGTAGCTATTTGATCTGCTCCATAACCATCATTATTTCAATCTTTGCATTGTCTACCTGAAAACTATCAAAATCTCTGCTTGTCATATTCTGTTCCTTGTCTGAAAGTAGACATGTTCAAACTTCAATAGCCACCCCGGCAGTATTGTTAAAAATCACTGCACACTCACGAATCTGTACTTTCTTTTCTAAAACAGGGTGTTGACCTCAAGTGAAAACAGTTTTAGCCTAGCTACATCTACATGGGTGACCATGTGTGGCATAAAATAGATTTTCCAGCATGCGTTTATTTGGCAATGGCTTAAAAGTACAACCAGATGTTTTCATGGAGAACAGCTCTTTAGGCCACAAATGTTTCCAATTTAAATACGTTTGTTTTGACTCTACTTTGCTGCAGATGGAAAACATCCATTTTTTTTTTCTTTCCAGTGGGGATAGACAGTGAACGTTGGCAAATCTCATAGAGAATGATTACGAATGTAGACAAAACTTCAGTGAAAGCTGTGTTTCCATAAGGAGAATTTTTAAAAGACAATTTTGCATTTTAAACAGGTTTGGCTCTTTAAGACCATTTTCCCCTCTCTAATTTGTACCATAAATTTCAAACATCTGTATGTGTTTCATCCAAGAGAACTACCTTGCTTCTAAGTGATAAGTCAGACAGATATATTCAGAACGACAGCATAGCCTCTGGGTGTGCCATCAATAGCTACTACATACATATATGTAAGAATTTCTTATTAAAATGTGTGTTATGTAGAAGCTCTTTATCAAATGTACTTACAACTGGTAGGTTAAAAAATAACAAGAATTTTAAATATCATATAAGAATAACAGAAAGGAATTTTTTTCTTTTGTCAAGAGCATCTAATGTGTGTGTGACAGTATAAAAGATCTTGGCAAGAGCATAGATTTCTGTTTTTAAAACCTAGGAGTTCTAATTTATAAAATATATTATTGTCTTTAACCAAATATTCTTAACATTTGCTATCATAGTTTAACTATGATTTGTAAGGAGATCCTTGAAAGGTAAGAAGTTTAAATTTTGTTATCTTAGGTATTGAAATTATTTTAAAAATCCAAATACTGTTTTGAATAACAAAATTATAATTGTGTTGTCAAAAATTTTCATGTTTTTTTCTGTAAAATAAAAGACACATTTTTCATTTTCACCAATAACATTATTGATTTGGATATTTTCAGTATGTCGGCTATCTGCCACATATTGATTGTTTTCAATTAATGTCTCGATTTTATTGCTATCAACCTCACCTGGTCTACCAGACTGTGGAGCATTGTCCAGAGAGAAATCCCCAACACAAAAATTTGCAAACCAATTTTGACATATTCAATCAGTCACAGCAAATTCTCCATACACTGCACAAATCTCTTTTTGTGTTTCAGTTGTGTTTTTACCTTTCTTGAAATAATAAAGCATAACATGCTAAAAATGTTGTATATTTTCTTTCACTTCCAATATTAAAACGGCTACACAAAAATTCACCAATTTTGGTGTTTTTTAAAAATGCATGCTGATGTGAGAGTTGTCACAATACAATCTAACAAAATTGTTTTGAGTAAAGTTATGAAGACACTTTTTGATCAGCAAAGTTTCAAATGTTCATTTTGTTTTATTTGTAAATTATAGTGGTAAATAGGAAATACAGCTCCTTTTCTATTACTTCAATCTGACACACTATGATGGGAGTTCTGATGGGAGCATAATAGGAAGAATTTTCTTTGTCTTGCTAAAACTAAATAGATAATTTCCATTTTGATCATTTTTTTGACCCATTGATTGGTTCCGGAGTGTGTTATTTTATTTCTACATATTTGTGAATTTTTAAGCTTTCCTTCTGTTATTCATTTTTAGTTACAGACCATTGTGGTTGGGTATGATACTTGGTATGATTTCAGTCTTCTTAAATTTGCTAATAAAAATTTTGTGATCTATCATAGTATCTGTCCTGGAAAATCTTCCTTGCAGCCCAGAAAAGGTATATTCTGTTGTTGTTGTTGTTGGATAGAATGTTTTATGTCTTTAAGATTTATTTGATCTAACACATGGTTCAAGTTCAAGGTTTCCTTGTTGACTTTCTGTCTGATCTCTCTACCTATTGTTGAAAGTGGTTATTGGTGTCCCTTACTATTGTTGTCTGTATCTGTCTTTAGATCTATTAGTATTTGCTTAATATTTAGGTGCCACAATATTGGGTGTATATACACTTACAATTATTATATTTTCTTGGAAAACTGACTCTTTTATCATTGTCTATTGTTAATTATTTTTGGCTTAAAGTCTATTTTTCTGACATAAGTATAACTTTCCCTGAAATCGCTGGGTTCCCTTTTCATGGAATACATTTCTTTATCCCTTTACTTGAACTCTATCTGTGTCTCTAAAACTGGGGTAATTCTCTTGTGGTAGCATATAGTTGGCTCTTTATACTTATTTCTTTCCATTCCATCTCTCTGTGCCTTTTGATTGAAGAATTTAATCCATTTACATTTAGAGTAAATATCTATTTTTACTAGTACTATCTTACTGTTTTCTGGGGGGGTGGTTTTGTGGGGGTTTTTGTCATTTCCTTTTCCTTCCTTCCTCTCTCATGCCTTTCTTTGTAAACTGATAGTTCCTATAATGGAATGATTCTATTTTCTTCACTTTGTCCTTTTTTACTCTACTATACATTTTAGCTTTGTGGTTGCCATGAGGCTTACATAAAACATTTTATGGATATAATAGCGTATTTACACTAAAACTTCAATTACATTAAAAACTCTTACATTTTACTCCTCTCCCTTATTGTGCTTCGATGTCCCAATATACCTCTTTTTACATTGTGTTTTATTAACAAGGTATTGTAGGTATTTTTATTTTTAATATCTTAATACTTGTACACATAAAGTTGCTCTCCTGTGAATCTGTATTTTGTTTAGAATGTTCCTTTTTCTATTTCATAAACAACTAAGAATGGAATAAATTTTAGAATTTCTGAATCTATTAATATAACTATTATTTTTTCATTTCTGTCCTTTTAATTTTCACTTATTTTTATGTCTGTCCATTTTAAAGGAGAAATTCAAGGAGATCTAATTGATACATTATAGTTACAAATGTAGTCAGAGTGTAGGTACATGGTACTTTAGTGATTATTTGAATTACAATAATCTCCAAAGTATGAAAATCAATGATAAAATCTCCAGATGAAAATCAATGTGTTATGCTCTATGAAAAAATAACTTAATTTTAGGAATTTCAAATAAGAGTAAATTTGTGACATCATTTTCCTTTATACTAAATTTAGAAAGTTGTTGCTTAAATATACAGTGTAAAAAGACCATGATGAATTTGTAAACAATAGTTTCCTTTCATAAATGACCTCATGAACCTACGGGGAATTACTAGGCTCTACATCTGTTATACGATGACTAATACTAAGCAATCAAATCAGAAGATCTTGAGTCAGTACAATTGAGTAACTTTAAAAAAGTTAAAACTTCCTACTGTAACTCAATGTTAGTTAGTCAAAACTAGGTCTGATAAAATCAAAACACTGGTCTTTGAAATGTATTTAATAAACCTTTAAAAATTAATTAAAATATGTAGAAATTAAAGTCCCTAATACTTTCACTACAAAGAATTACTTAAAAGTCAATGTATCAAGAGCCACGAACCAAAAAATATAATGGTCCCTAAAATAAATGGGGTCCAAACAAAAACTCAAAGTATAATTGGGTAGAGCTTGATAAATATAGACTCTTCTTTCTTTATGATTATTCTCCTTAGTCATTGATCTATACCTACAGTTTGATGAATTAAACTTTGAAGAAAACAATGATAAATTAGTAAAACTATCAGCCCTGGCTGGTGTAGCTCAGTGGATTGAGCGCGGGCTGCGAACCAGGCATCGCAGGTTTGATTCCCAGTCAGGGCACATGCCTAGGTTGCAGGCCATGTCTCCCAGCAACCGCACATTGATGTTTCTCTCTCTCTCTCTCTCTCTCTCCCCCTCCCTTCCCTCTCTAAAAATAAATAAATAAAATCTTAAAAAAAAACGATTCTTATAAAAAAATTAGTAAAACTATCAATCATTTAGTAGTGATTTTGACACATTCATCATATTATATTCTTTTGTTCTCTTCACTTTTAAATAGAAATCTTGGAGCTTATATTCTTGAAATCTAGATTTGGTCTAGGCTCTTTTTACCCTCATTTATACTTCTTTCTCCTCTACAACACTTTATTAACTATTTCCAGAAATAGCAAAAATAATAATCATTTAAAAATATTTTTTCAAGTTAATGTATGTTGCACTTTATTTTTATTTTGTTGATACATTTGTAAGAACTAGTCAAACATAAATACATGTCAATTGATAATGAATATGAATATTATCAGAATTTGAAGAAAAATACATAATAATGTGTAATTAGATATTGTTTTATAGTGAAAACCTTAAAATCTTGACATCAGGCAAAAGTTAATGTTGGTAGTATTAATCCTATATTCAAATAATCCAAATGACTCAGGACTCCAAGAGCAAGTTATCTAGGAAACAAAGTACTTGATCTTTATAACAGCCTCAAAAGCCACGTAACACTTCTTCTGCCATACTCTATTGGTCACAGTAGTATAGTCCACTCAAATTCAAAAGGAGGGGACATAGACTCAAATTCTTTATGGAAGAAATGTCAAAGAATTTGCCATTATCTTTTAAAATTAATGCAAATAGGCCTTCTGACCATTAGTTCTTACATATCTCCACAAAGCAAATGTACTCATCCCATTTCAAGACCTTCCAAAATTCTTTTTTTAATAATTCTTTTTTTAAGATTTTATTTATTTATTTTTAGAGAGGGAAGGGAGGGAAAAAGAGAGAGAGAGAGAAACATCAATGTGCAGTTGCTGGGGGCTGTGGCCTGCAACCCAGGCATGTGCCCTGACTGGGAACTGAACCTGCGATGCTTTGGTTTGCAGCCTGCACTCAAACCACTGACCTACGCCAGCCAGGGCAAGACCTTCCAATTCTTATCCATTAATTACATAAGATCAACCTCATGATCAAAAATACCATCATTTATACCAGGTCCAGATATAAATGAAGCTTCTCCAGCACAATTCTTTAGTGACAGTCCCACTTGATCTGTTCCTACCTCCTGTCATCACCATTATATCCAACATTCAATGGTGAGACAATATAAGTATAGTAGTCAGGATACTCCAGAGAGACAGAATTAGAGAGAGAGAGAAAGAGAAGGAAGAGGAGTCTCATAATCCATTTGCAAACTGGAGAACCAGAAAAGCCAATGGTATAACTTAAGCCAAGTCTGAAGGCCAGAGAATTGGGAGGCCAATAGTGTAAAGTCCTAGTTTGAGGTGAAAAACCCAAAAACCAGGAGCATCAATGTTCAAAGGCAGGAGAAGATGGATGTCTCAGCTCAAGCAGAGAGTGAATTCATAATGGTCATTAACTAGACAGAACCTAAAGGTCCATTAGCAGAAAATGGGTAAATTGTGATATAATATACAGTGCAAGAAGATTAAATAATAAAAATGCATGAACTACTCACATATGCAATAAAAGAGATGCATTTTAATAACGTTACATGAAGAGAAAGAAGGCAATACAAAACAATACATATTTTATGATTCCACTTATATGAAGTCTGAAAACAGGTGAAATTAATGATAGTGACAGAAATAAGACATTTGTTGTATCCTGAGGTAGGAGTGGGAGAGGTTTGAGGGGTGACTAGAAAAGGGATGTAAAGTTGGATATACAATGTTATTAAAAATTAAGGAACTCAACATTTAAAATGTAGGCATCTTATTATGCATATACTTTAAGGAGTAAACAAACAAACAAACAAAAAGATACAAGCCACCGATCCCCAAGAAGAGTGAGCAATTTTGTATTGGTAGACTTGGATTAGACTAGTTTCCTGCTCAAGACCAGTGCTTCTTCAGAGATCCAAGATGGTGGATTAGGTGGATGCTACACTAACTTCCTCCCAGGACCAAACTGGAAGGTTTAGTAAGGGGTTAATATTCAAAAATTTTAAAGAACTTTTAAAACTCAACACCCCAAAAAGAAAAAAAAAACAATTAAAAATGGGCAAAGGACCTGAATAGACAATTTTCCAAATATAAAGTGCAGATGACCAATAGACATGTGAAAAGATGCTCAATGCCACTCATTAGTCATCAGAGACATGTAAATTAAAACCACAATCAAATATCACATCACACCTGTCAGAGTGGCCATCATCAATAAAACAACAAAAAACAAATGTTGATGAGGATGCAGAGAAAAGGAAATCCTGTTGGTGGAATGTGGATTGGTACAGCCACAGTAGAAGGCAGTATGGAGTTACCTCAAAAAATTAAAAATGGAGTCCTGGCTGGTATGGCTCAGTGGTTGAGTGCTGGCCTGCAAATCAAAGTGTCGCTGGTTCAATTCCCAGCCTAGGGCACATGCCTGGGTTTCAGGTCATGTCCCCAGTAGGAGGCAACCACACATTGATGTTTCTCTCCCTCATTTTCTCCCCCTTCCCCTCTCTAAAAAATAAATAAATAAAATGTTTTAAAAAATTAAAAATAGAACTGCCTTTTGACCCAGTGATTCTACTGGGAATTTAGCCAAGGAAACCTGAAACATTCATTTGAAAGAATATGTGTATTTTTGTGTTTATTTCAGCATTATTTATAATAGCCAAGATTTGGAAACAGTCCAAGTATCCATTAGCAGATGAGTGGATACAATAGCTATGGTACATTTATACAATGGAATACTACTTGGCCATAATAAAGAAGAATATTTTACCCCTTTCAAAAGCATGGATGGACCTGGAGAACATTATGCTAAGTGAAATAAGCCAGTCAGAGAAAGACAATTACCATATGATTTCATTCGTGGAATCTAATAAACAAACTGAACTAACAAGCAAAATATGGACAGACTCATAGCAGACTGACAGCTCTTCAGGATGGGGCATATTGTTGGGGTTGGGGGAATTTAGCAGAAAAGAAAATTAAAAGAGAAGGACTCATGGAATCAGACAACAATGAGGTGATTGTGGGGATGTGGTGGGGGTGGGTGAAGGTTGTGAGGTCAAATGGGTATAAATGGTAATTGAAAAAAATATAATAAATAATATTTTATTTTTTAAAAAGCAAGATATATACAGTGTTTAATCTTTAATCATTAAAGATACTGAATAAGGATTTCTTCCACCCCTCTTTCACCAATAAAGAAAATGTCAATGTATACACTCACACACAAAAAAATATTAACACCTCCTAACTGGTTTAAGAGTACATTACCTTAATACCAAAATTGCCTTAATACCCAAACCTGACAAGGGCAATATACAAATACAAGTTCAAGAAAGTCTCTTTCTAAAATTCTAAATGAAACATTGTTAATTCAAATACATTGGATTTGTTTTTACCTATGTGAAATCTCATCCAATTTGGATTTATTCTAGGAATTCAAGGTTCTGTTTAAAAGTCAATCAATATAATTCATTATATTAAGAAGATGTAGGCCCTGGCTGGTGTAGCTCAGTGGACTGAGCATAGACCTGTGAACCAAAGCATCGCTGGTTTGATTCCCAGTCAGGGCACATGCCTGGGTTGCAGGCCATATTCCCAGTATGGGGCATGCTAGAGGCAACCACACATTGATGTTTCACTCCCTCTCTTTCTACCCTCCTTCCCCATCTCTCTAAAATAAATAAATAAAATCTTAAATTAAAAAAAGAAGAAAATGTAAAAAGAAAACTATTTTAGGTTCAGAAAATGAATTTCATAACATCTACATTCATTACAGAGTATTTATAAACTAGGAATATAAAGAAACTTGTACAAAAAATCTAAAGCAAACAATGAAATTGTTTATTAATTAAATACTAAATAATTAGTAATGAAACATTTTCCTTTGAGTTTGGGAATAAGGAATCACTATCTGATATCATTGCTTTTATTTAACATTTTACTTGAGCTATTTCCTAGCTAGTGGAATAAAAGAAGTAAAAGAAATGTGGAAAAGAAAAAATATAATTATCATTTTCAGATTACATTAATTTGCATGAGAAAAACAAACTAAATATATATAAATTATTAAAATAAATAAGCAAATTTATACCATAGAAAAATTAATTATATTTCCATAAACCAGAATGATTAAAAGCTGAAAACAATTATTTTTATTTTTTATTTTTAAATTTTAATTGTTGTTCAAGTACAGTTTTCTGCCCTTTACCCCCATCCCAGCCCACCCCCCCCAAGTCCTTCCCACCTCCCTCCCATCTTCACCCCACCTTGTTATTGTCCGCATGTCCTTTATACTAATTCTTTCAAACCCTTCCCCCACTTCACCTGAAATTCCCTACCCTCTCCCCTCTGGTCACTGTCAGCCTGTTCTCAGTTTCAGTGTTCTTTGTTACATTTTTCTTGTTTGTTTATTTTGTCAGATTCCTGTTAATGGTGAGATCATAAGGTATTTGTCTTTCACTGCCTGGCTTATTTCACTTAGCAAAATGCTTTCCAGTTCCATTCATGCTGTCAAAAAGGGTATTGTTATTTGAGGACAGTTGTCTCCATTTTCACCCCACCATTGACCCCACCCTACCCATCCCCACCTTCCACCCTCAATCCTACCCTCCTTTGGCTTTGTCCATGTGTCCTTTATACATGTTCCTTGACAACCCTCCCCCCAATCCCTCCAATATCCTCTTCCACCTCCCCTCTGGTTACTGTCAGTTTGTTCTTTATCAGTGTCTCTGCTTATATTTTGCTTGCTTGTTTGTTTTGTTAATTAGGTTCCACTTATAAGTGAGATTATATGGTATTTGTCTTTCACCTCCTGGTTTGTTTCACTTAGCATAATACTCTAAGGATCCATCCATGCTATTGCAAAGGGTAGGAGCTTCTTCTTTCTTTCGGCTGCATAGTATTCCATTGTGTAAATGCACCATAGTTTTTGAGCCACTCATTCAATGATGGTCACTTAAGATTGCTTCCAGCACTTGGCTATTGTAAATTGTGCTACTATGAACATTGGTGTGTATAGGTTCTTTTAGCTTGGTGTTTCAGGATTCTTAGGGTATTTTAAACCATTACTTAGGGTATAGTAATGGTTTAAAGTCTTTACAACCATTGCATCAAAAAACAAGGATAGTTTGGACTCTAAAATTAATATTTAAGTGCAAAAACTAAAATTAGAGAAGACATTAAATAAATAAATTGGAAGATTTATTTATGGCATATCAAATATTGTAAAGCCACAATAAATAAAATTTTGTTTTATTGTTATAGCATTAGACAACTAAAACAAAATAGTATTATAGAATCTAGAAACAAAAGCACATAAAAGAAGACTGAAGAACAGTTGAGGAAAGAATAATCTTTTTAGTAAACAACCTAAATATTTATTAACAGAATAGATTAAATATCAGGTATATTCACATGATGAAATACTATACCATCATGGTGGTTCCAAAAGGTTGGCTTAGTGAAATCTTAGTGGTCTCCGAGGGTCTTGCAGGTGGCCTACAAAGACCAACACTGTTTCATAATAATATTAAGACATTATTGGCTGTCTTCATTTGTATTCTCTTGTAAGTGTTCAGTGTTTGATTTCACTCATATTAAGCTCAAGAACAGGTTAAATTAATCTAAGGTGACAGAAATAAGATATTTGCTTTATACAGGGGTAGAAGTGGGAGAGGTACAAGGGGTGATTTAGTACAGTTCCAAATTCTAACCTACCTTTAAGAGATTACCACTTATAGAGAGTTTCTGTAGTGTCAAAAATATCAACAATTACCTGAAAAATATAGTAAAACAAACTTCCCTTTCCAACTATGTATTTGCATGAGACTATATATTCCTCAAAGTAATTAAACAAACAACATATAGCAAGAGAATAAATGCAGAAGCTGATATAAAATATCCAACTTCCTTTCATTATTACTGATACTAAAGAGTTTGAAAAATGTGTAATACTCTTTTCCTTACATTCTGTTTAGAAAATGTAATTGTTTTTCATAAAAATACATTATGTTAACAATAGGTTTATGATTGCTATATTAAATTAATGCATATTTTTAAATCTTTCAATTATAATTTTTAACACAATGATGGGTATGTGTGTTTATTTTGTGACAAACTTGTTCTTTATACTGACGACATGTGCACTTTTATGTGCCTATGTTATATTTCAATAAAAAGTTTATTAAAATATAAATATTATTTAACTAAGGTAATGATTTTATGTTTTAGGGGAGGATTTTGTCATTCTTTTTGCATTAAAATATTGTCCATTTTTAGATTATAATTTTTAAAAAATTGATTACCATTCTCAGGAAATGAGTAGAGCCTTTACCTCTAAGATTAGAAACATCAACTTCCTCTTTTCCATATTTAATCAGAAGTGAAGTTTTAAAAGTATTACTAAAGCTCTCATGACTTTTCATGAGGTAATTATTTGGCTGTCATTTAACTATTTGGTTACCTAAATTAATAAAATAAAACAATCAAGTAGACTTTTTTTTCAAATTCAATTTCAGGCTTGTTGAACAATCTGATCTCATTCATGTCTACTAGCAGTAGAAACATTATTTCAATACAATCAAAGATTACTAATGGAACACAAAAAATATTTTTTGAGTTTTCTAGGTCTTAGTCCAAAGATGTCAAGGAGAAAGAGCTAAGGTCTTGGAGAAGAAGGAAAAGCAATCTGCAAACAGAGAACAGATACCTGTTACATTTTACTATGCACGGCCACTGTCCACATTCACATTAATGCTGTCAATAAGTCTGTGAAAATAGTAATTTCTTTTTTCCATTGGCATTTAATATCATATAATTATCAGTGATATAGTCAAAGAAAAAGTACATTTGTTGCTAAAGCTAGTAGTCTTCCAATTAATCATAAATGCATCAGAATAAACAGAAATGACTGAAAGATGGTAAATCTCTAATTATGGCACAGTTATGATTTGTAGTCACTAGAATTATAGGCTTAGGGAAGTAGAACTAGGTCAATTCTGCTTGAAGAAAAACTACTTAATATTGTACAACATTGGGGATCTTTGGAGCCCCCCAAATGATTCATAGACTAAAATATATAAAAATATATTCTAGAAGGTATTTTCTTTGCCAAAATTCTGTCTACTTTTATATAATCACATTTCAGCTAATTTATCTTTTGTGTTAAGGAATTCTCTCTGGTTGTAAGTAACTGCACTTGAGTCTCCTGATTTGGACATACTTATTAAGTATCATAAAATATTTCATTACTAATTTGTAGGAACTTGAACAGTAGATTTATATACTAGAGGCAGAAAATAAAAAAAAATAGGAGAGCTTTTTCTCCTTTATACATTCAACATTTTCTCTCAAGATTAGCTTTCACTTAACAGCAATCTCAAATGTATGACTCTTAGATCCCTAGAGAAAATGGTAAACCAATAAAAACAGAGACAGCACAATCATTTTTGGCACAAGAGCATAACTTATTTGAACACATCAGGAAGCATTAATAAAATATAGTGGCATACAAGTTAAATGGAAATGTGATATACTATAAGGGTTATAAATTAAAGAATGTCTCTTCTTCTAATATATATGTCAGTCTAGCTAGGAGATGGTGTAAAGCTCTCTGATGTCTCTCAGGCCATGGGTCATCCAAGAAAGATGTAGTGCATATTATGCAGAAATCCTCAAATAAAAGACTACAAATAAACAGAGAGTTTCATGTCTATAAATTTCAAAAGAGAATGTTTCCATTGGAGAACTATAGTATTTAGCCCTGTAGAATGTCAGAGTCCAGATATTAAAAAAAAACCTTTGTTGAAGCAGCAATTTGAGAAATACTTACCTTTTTCATTTAAAATATAAAAGAGAAAAATGCCAAATTCTGTACTCTATTTCATTGAACTTTAAATAGTAGAAAAATTAAGTTGAAGGTCATTTGAGAAAATATTTATGTGATAGGCAAATTCTCAAAACCAAAAGATTTCTCTCAAAATGATTATTAACAGTTCATATTATATTAAATTTGTGCCCTATTTCAAGTAGTGTATTTAAATATATATTGATAAATAATGTCCAGCAGGCACAAATTTCACTTTATTTAGAAAATGACAATATCACCACCAAGACAAATGATACACTAAAATATCTGTAATCAAAGAAAGAACAATCACTTGGTATAAAGATTATTTCAATTTATCATGCCATTTTAAAAAATCTAAGCCTGAAAACACTTCAATTGTGTTTTTTTCCCGAGCAATATACAGTACATATGCTTGTTCAATTAAAAATGTAAACCTTTATTGAAGGCCTATTACCTACTGCACTGGCTGTTTAAGGAAAGAAAGATGAGTAAGCTACTAATCCTACATGAGGAAAATTAGTTCCATGGAGAAATAAAAAAAATAAATTAATTAATTTAAACCTACCATGGTAATTTAGGCAAGGAAGACTTGTATTGAAGAAATTATTTAATTTTTTAAATTAAATTTATTGGAGTGACATTGGTTAATAAAATCACATAAGTTTCTGGTACACAATTCTATGAGACATCATCTGTATATTGTATTGTGTGTTTGTTACAGGGTGCAGCCAATGGGGGGGGACCCCAAATGGACATTTGAAATGGGGCCCAGAACTCAAGGTGTCCAGAGATTCTAAGATGTTTTTTTACCTTTTCCCCCCCACCACAGGTGTGAGTTGGGGGAAGGGACACAGAGCAAGAACATGCAGGGCAGCTTTACAGCTAATCCATGGCATGGTCATTTAACATACCTATAGCCTTGGGCCGGTTGCTTGAATATGCTAAATAGCTATGGCCATGCTCTGGGCTAGGGGGATGGAAAGGGACACCTCCCCGAGACATGACTGGGAGCAGGTCCCCTGAGTTTCAGCGCTTGCGTGGGAGCTCGGAGGAGATTGGTTCCAGGACATGGGGTGTCACTTGCCCAGACCCATTATGGTGACCAGAAAGGCTGGAAAGGACAGCAGATTGAGGGCAAGTGTGGCCAAGTGTAGGAGGAGTCGGAAGTGGGGCTTCAGAGGAAGATTGGAGCGGGGATTTAAACCCAGACACGGCAGCCATAGAGAGAGAACCACGCGGCTTTGGCAGAGTAGAGGGCACCCGCAGCCCTGTGAGAGAGAATTCACCATGCGGATTTAGCAGAAAATTGCCACTCGGCCAAAGCCGAGTGGCAACCCCATCTCCCCACAGTTCTGTGGAGAGAACCACGCGGATTTGGCTGAGTGGGGACTCCCGTGGTCCTGGAGGAGAGAGGACTGGTGGAGAAAGGACCACATGGCTGGAGCAGTGGAGAGAGGACCACGCACCTTTGCCAGAGTGGGTTCCCCCACAGTAGTAGTAGGGGGAACCATCACCCGGTTTTAGCAGAGATTCCGGCGACACAGCTGATAGTGCTGAGAACTGAGAGAGGCCTACCAGCCAAGCACGGATTACTGGGAATAACCAGACATTGCCTGAGACTGGACTTCTATTTCCTTTCCTGAGATACGGTACCCCATACTGGGCAAGGGGGAAGGAAGGACTGTGTGCATTTGTGGGTGTTTTAGGGACTTTAAGATTTTGATAAAGACATTAGGTCACTGCCTTAAGTTTGTATAGCACTAAATAAACGTTTTCCTTTCCTTTTCACAAATCTCTGGCATTGAGAGATATCTTTCCTTTATAGTGGCAGACAAGACGGACCCAAATCTCTTTCAGTAATAGTATCACCGTCCCGAGCCCCCCTTGTTCTGCTCTGTAACATGTTCACAGCCCCAAGTCAAGTCACCTTTCATCATCATTTATTCCCCCTTTACTCTTCTACCTCCCTCATTTCCTTTCCCTCTTGTAACCACCAGACTATTGTCTGTACCTACGAGACTTTTTCTTTTTTGTTTGCCTAATGCCTTCATCTTTCTCACCCAGCCCCCAACTCCTTTCCCCTCTGACAGCTGTCTGTCTGTTCTCTGTTTCTATGAGTCTGTTTTTATTTTGTTAGTTTATTTTGTTCATCAGAGTCCAGAAATAAGTGAAATTAAAAAAATATTTAACTAAATCTAAAAAACTCCTGCCTCAGGAACTAATACAAGAGCTAAGTTTAAATGAATTATATGTTCTAACCAAACTATTGCATAAATGAAAGGAATCCCTTCTGGGGAGAAAGAACGTTACGAACTGCACTACTGTGTGCCTGCGTATGTATGCACGTGTGTGCAAAAGAGAGTTCCAAGAAAGAGTGAAGTGTGAGGAAGGGCATGACAGAAGATGTATCTTGAGCAGCAGATCAAGTGATGATATTTTTTTATGGTGATGTTAAAAGGTGTGTGTTAAATTCATTGACTTCAATGTGTTGCAAAGTGTTGAGGGATATGATCCAATGTAAAATTACATGGAACTCTGTTAAAATTATTAAGGTGATAGGTAAAGAGGATCGGGCTGAATCATTATAAAGACAACTGGAACAAAAGGAGATAGCTTTTTAATCATAGTCAAGTGATAAAAATGTGAGACTTACTACTTCATTAGATGTGGCTAGGAAGAATAGCTCCCCAAGTACCTGTCTTGGTGATTATATAGGTGGAGGTGCCATCCAGTGAGATAGGAGTTGTAGAAAGAATCCTGGATATATGATAGAGGGGAAGGAGAGAGCAGTGAGTGATGATACAAGTTTGGTGACATGTGAAACATCCAAGTAGTTATTCTCTATGTAATATATATATATATAAATTTCTCTAAAAGAATAGAGCTCATGCCAAGAAGTAAATATCCAGCCTAAAAATCAGCATAAGGTCATTAATTAAAAATATGAGTGTAAGTAAGATGAACCAAAGAAGAAAACTAATAAAAAATGTTGCTGTTCAAGAACTTCTACTAAGATCACACCCCAATACAGAATAGTTATAGTTTTTAAAAAATATAAAAAGAAATCCAGAGAAAAAATGTCAAAAAACTGAGGAAATAGAGTTCATCCATTAAATATAACTTCTTTATTATACACTTTACAGTAGGACTTTAATTCCAATGTCACATTCGGCATACAAATGCAGCACATGCCATCCACCCAAAGGACATTTTCATATGACTAATTATCTGTACTTGTATGTATACATACGTATGTATACATACACACACATATTCCCTAAGCAATCTGGAAATCATGACAAAATGCTGGAAGACATAAAACAATTGGAATTGAATTATAGGAGAAATGGAAGAAAAAATACAGCAGCTCAAAACCTTTTAGAAGCTTCATGCTGGGAGTTAATAAAATCTTTAAGTAGGCCTTAGGCTAATCATCAGAGTTTAGAATGGGTACTACATTCTGAAGAGCTGAACCAAAACGGGGCAAAACAAACTGCTCTAGAAGAAACATGAGCCATCTGCCAAGGGGGTTACCACATGTGGCAGTGCAGTCTGAGGAATCTGCAAAGTGGAACTTGAAGTAGCTCTAGAGTTTCCACCACTAAAAGCTGTGTAAAAGCAAAGGCAGCCTTAAATATACTGAAATACGTTGGAGACCTCGAATGTCAAATACAAATCTGCTCCTATTTTGGTAAGGATGGAATTCCTAGTCTTTTTTCTTGCTGTCAACTCACACACCACACTGGATCCTGACTGACAGTATAGACTGACGAAGAGCCCTCAGCTGTGCTCCATTAAAGAACAGGTCTGTGAGAGAAATTTACCTAAATCAAAACAGAGATCTATACCAGCCACCTAGATTAGTGATTTTCGGCCCTTTTCATCTTATGGCACACTTAAACTAATTACTAAAATTCTGTGTCACACCAAAATCTATATATTTTTTGCCTATATGACACAATATCAGTATAATTTTGATCAATTTACAAAAAACAAGGTACCATATATTTAGGACTATAAGACACACCTGAACATAAGATGCACCTACATTTTAGAGGAGGAAATTAGAAAAAAATTTTTGAAGCAAAAAATGTGGTAAAATATTTAATAACAGAAATAAAATAATATTTCACCAATATAAATGTAAACTACATTTATTAGCCAGGTAAGCTACATTCGGACTATAAGACGCACCCCCTTTCCCTCCCCAAATTGGCAGGGAGTACATCTGATAGTCTGAAAAATTAGGTAATTACCTACCCTTTTTGTTCCAAAGTGAGTTTTTAAAAAATCAGGTACCTATACTTGTATATAAGGATTTCTGAAACCAAGAATCAGATACAATCTTATCTGACATGACCTATTAAATACAACTCTTTTATATGACCTATATAGTTATGGTTTAAGACAAGGCATTCACAACTGGTCGGCTATTGTATTGGCTGTTGTCATTCTTTATTTGACAATATAAGGGAAAAGAGGTCAGTGTCCCTGACTAAATATCCAGGTATTGCATGTTTTAAAAATTTTAGTGGCATGCTGTTCAAAAATCACCTATCTCAATAATTAATGTACCCCTTCATTTTCAAAGGTGAATAAGCTGCTATGTATCGTCAAAGAAGAAAAAAATCCTGAATAAAAGGGACCAAGCCAAAGAAATCAACTTGGAAAACAAAAATAATTCAAGGAAGAGAAGGAAATGTGTTTCAAATTTTTTATTAGTATAATACAGATAATTAAAATGATAGTTAACATTGAGGGTTTACTATGTACTGACTACAGCGATAAGTGATTTATAAATATTGATATATATGTAACCTTTATTAAAACCTTATTAAGATAGAGCCAGGTACTACTATTATTTTTATTTTACCCAAGGCCCAACACTTAAATTTTAAAGTTTAGAACACAGATTATTTGATAAATGGGCTCTTAATCTCTATTCAGAGTTATATAATAATGAGTTATAAAATAAAATAAATCAAGTTGGTAATATGAGAGCTACAAATTTAGTAATCCTCCCAAAGGTACTGGTATATCAAAGAGACAAAGACATGCAATATATCTGAGAAAATTTGCAAGAGGTAGAGGATAAATTATGAAATTTCAGAAGTCCAAGGACAATGTAGAAAAGGAAATATTAAAAAAAAAAAAACACTCCTGGAGTTCCGGCCAAGATGGAGGCATAGGCAGTCGCACTGTGCTTCCTCGCTCAACCAAGACTGAAAACAACAAAGATTGAGAAACAATTAACAACCAGAACAGAGGGAAATTAATTGAACAGAAGTCGGGCTCCGGTACATCCAGACCGGTAAGGAGCGGCGGAGTCGGGAGGCCTGCGAAGTGGGGTTGAGGGGTTCCCGGCAGGAAGAGGCGCTGGCTGGCGGGCGCGCAGGGTGCAGACGGCAGCGGACGGACCGGTAGCGGACGCTGGGCGCGGAAGCGCGGAGCCGACTAGCACACCCAGTGAGGGGTGCAGGGCAGCTGGCTGTCCGCAGCCACACATTTGCAGACAATAAGGTGAAAATGGGCAGCACCGCGGCGTTTCAAAGCTTAAGAGCCCCGTCTGGGAACTGAGGCCGGGAGACTCTCACAGGAGACTTCTCGGGGAAACCCACAGAGTCCAAGAAAGTACACCAGCCCACCGCCCCGGAGCCAGCACAGCAAGGGCCCAGTTTGCTTGTGGGAGGCAGTGGAGGGGACGGAAGTCCTAGAGAGAGCAGAGCAGGCGCCATTGTTCCCTCTCAGACCCCGCCCCCACATACAACTTCACAAACCTGTGACTGGGGTGCCCCGCCCTGTGAACACCTAAGGCTCCGCGCCCTTACGAAATAGCCACATCCGAACCAAAGGAAAATTAAAAAGATGGCTCAAACATATTTGAAAGCCCCAGAACCAATTTTTTTAAGTGACCAAGAAATTGCCGAATTACCAGATGCACAGTTCAAAGCACTGTTGATCAGGAAGCTCACAGAATTAGTTGACTTTGGACATAAATTAGATGAACGGATGCAGGCTACGATAAGAGAAATGAAGG